>VYZT01055073.1:27966-57174 GCA_013400735.1 Pomatostomus ruficeps | reverse complement strand
TTTTTTAAGTAAACGCCATTATTTAAATGCATAAATTTGCTTAAGTCTCAATGGGTTACTCTGACTTGTAAGGTTATTACTTTTCCAGTTGCAAGCAATAATGATACTGCAAAGACATTCCATTGGAGAAGATATTTAAATAAACTCTCTTCATCCAAAAATGAGATGCAGCATATTTACATTTTTATTTGATGAAGCCTGTTCCTGCTATCTTTGTTCTTAATTTGGTCTCAAAAGAATTAGTAGTAAGAGGAAAAATAGTCTGTAAATATGTATGAAATCAAATTTAGAGGGTAGGCTAAAAGGTATTGACTGCCAGCAGTGCTAAACAGCAGGAGGCAAAATTTCCTCCATAGTTTTCTTCTTGGCTGGAAACACATTGCCTTCCATCTAGATTATTTAATCCTCAAAATGCACATCAAAGCTTCTCATCGGGTGGCATATGTCTTTACAGGCAGTTGAATGTCAAAGATCTAGCTTAAAGATTTTTGAGAAATGTAAAACATAATAGATCCCAGATAATAACACAGCAGTGAAGCTCCTCTCCTATTCCTTCCAGCAAAGGGCTGGTATTGCAGGTTGTAGCTAATCTTTGTGGCAAAAGGAAGAGCAAATTTCCTACATAAGCATTTGTGACATCCCTCCAACAGATAGAAATAGAATAATCAAATCATGTTAGTGGACCAATACTAGCTTGTTAACAATTCCCTTCTCTCTTTACACTTGTGGCTTGCCAGAACAATAATATCAGTTATCTCACTCCTCCAGCCCAATTAGACAGCAGAAAAATGGATGCAAAATATGTATGAAACATTTTCTGCTTGTATATTCTTAACAGGATTCAGGCTTCAACACTGTCCCTCTGAATTAATTCAGTCTTTGGCAAGAGCTTATTCATTGAAAGGATTGCATCAGTTCTCATGAATGATTATCTCCTTCTTAGGGAGTATCTTAAAACCTTTTTAATAATTTTGGTTTGTATTTCTGAACTTGAATTTTGCTCTGACATGAGTACATAAAATAGCCAGGTGTTTGTAAGGAGCCCCACAAGGAAACTTTACAGAAATGTGGTAGCTGAAGAGTGTTTTGCATTTTGGTGGTATCCCTGCCATAGGAGCAGAACTTACCCCATAACAGCTGCCAAAATTAAAGGGGAAGATATAAAAATCCTGAGACATAATAATAATAAAAAAAGCCTCTTCATTCTGCAATGAAGATTCCTGTTCTTCCCTTCCTTAATAGTTTTTTTAATACCAATGATACAATATTTCCTATAGATGGCTCAGCTGTGACACAGAAATAAGGCTGATTACTCAGGGATTTCATTTCATGTCTGTTTAAGACAGACTTATTTTTTAAATCCTGGTTAGTCTTGTTCCCATCTCTATCCATGACCTTCGCTTTCTTTTTTTCAAGTTATCCTCTCCTTGTAGCAGCGTTTCCTTTCAGGCAATCTTATCTCTGGTGGTGCCAAAGCTCTCTCTGTTTCTGCTGCCTGTGGGTGACTGGAGAGGTGGGGTTGCAGAGGCAGCCTGGCCGTGCTGGGGCTCAGTGTTGGAGGCAGCCTTGGGAATCTGGGCCCAACAGGTGTCATATTGTTAAGGTGTGCCTTTGCCTCTGCCTTTGCCTCTGCCTTTGCTCCTGCCTTTGCTTCTCACTTGGAAGGCAAATGGATCAGTGTTTGCTGTGCTTTCAGAGTACAGGGAAGTCAAACATCATCCTCAATACGCAACCTTTGACTTGAGTGTGAGAGATGTTCATTAAAGTCAAAGAATGATTTAGTATAATACATGGCCTTTCACTTCTAGCTGAAAACTGATCTTATGAGATGCAGAGCCACAAGTTCTCTTTAACTGACTGGCTGATTTAAGGTCTCATTGTGTCTTAAGAGGTGCTCGGTGCTACTTGGGGTGAGACCATAATAGGGATTTACTTGTTGAGTAAGTGTACAAAATCAACAGCAATTCCCAATGAACTCAACAGTCATCAAATAGTAATCAATCTTGAAAGTAATCCAATGCTAATTATTTACAGTAAAAAGAAGATTTAACATAAATGCATCACAGTAGGCATTATTTAATTAACTAAAGATGTATGGCATCCAAGCAATGACAAATGTGCATTTATCACCTTGAAGCATAAATTTAACTTTTTTTAAAAAGTGTTCATTTAAATATTTCAAATGTACTTTTAAATATTTTCAGTAGTTTCAAAATCTTTTTTTATTATGATTATTTCTTGCTCATTTGACTCAAGTATAACTGACTGTAAATGTAATTCTTCTTGTATTCATATGTTTCTTTAGATAAGTGTGATTGCTTAGTCATAAAAGTGAGTTGTTTAGAAAAGCCCTTTTTTCCCCATTTACTAAGTTCTATCACTAAATGCAGAATAAATATAAAGCTTCTAGAAGTTTATAGAAGACTTTTTCTTGCGAAAAAATAATTAAAAAATTAAAATTTAAAAGTCTTAAAACACAATAGAAAGGAAGGGGATTTTTCACTAAATAACAAATGGATATTGGTTTTGGTGGGAAAATACAGCCCTTGAATCTTTATTGTGGAATCCTTTGTGGACAGATTTTATAACAATTCTGTATATTCTGAAGACAGAAACTTGATGTCAGGGCCTTGTCATCTCTGGTCAGCAAAGTAGTTTATCTGGAGAGTTTTAAACTATAAAAGCATCAGTAACTCATCAGACTATGTGTTGGGCTTTTCTGAAAAAGAAAAGCCCAACACATATATTTTTCTGCCAAGAAAAATCTGGGGTTTTCCTTGACTTCCCCTAGGAACATGTAACCCAGTTCCCCTAGGGCAGTTCCCAAAACCTTCTGTGCAAAACAAATCCAACGTTTCTCCAGACTCTGCCTGTTTGTAGCACAGAGCAGCACGAGTTTGCCTGGTTCTTCTCAAGTGTGAAGCCAAATGATTGACATCCATTAATGAAGCACATACTGAGTCTCAGACATCTCACTGAGGGTGACAAAAACAAATTTCTAAAATGAAACTTCACAAATGGTGTTCCTGATTTGAAATCTAGCTTTTAAAGTCATTAAATGCCAATAGGTTGTTAACCCATACAGAGAGGTGAAGAATAACACCTAGATACCTGGTAGATCATAACTGTGCATATAAACAAACAATCCAGTTGCTTAAGGGTTATAGAAATTTAAATGCAAATAGCACTTGGTAATAATACCCTAGAGACTAATGTTGTAGTCAGTTTCTGGAGGATGCAGCACTGTAAACTTAGTTTTTGCTGCTGGTTTCCTTAGAAACTGGAACAAGATATTGTTCAGGACACGAAATAATATCCTGTTTCAGTGACTGAGGATCTTGAACTAAAAAGTAATTGATTTTGCTTGAGACACTGGATTGTCATGTGCTGTTCTAGGAAATATTATGGTACAACATGTCTATAGGTTGAAATGGTTTCAAATCTTCTATTTTAGTTCTAGTGATCTCACTGTGTAAGTACTGGAAGTATTGAAAAATTAGCTTTTAAATCATTCAAGGGGTCCATTCACTCACTGCACTTGTGAGTTTTAAATATTTTGCTAATAATCTAATCACTCCCCAGGAATTACCACTGTTCTACTTATCAAGAAATAAACCTTCATGGGTACCTTGGTTATGAGATGCTGCATTTAATGTGTTTAGCAAGTAAATGTGTATAAAGTACATCATAGATTAATGAATAATCCTTTTTAGAATATAGGCTAAATACAGATTAAGAGCTACAGAAAACTGCACCTAGTTATGCCTACAGGGAGGCTAAGATTTTTCAAGCTTTTGTTCATGAAGTTACAGTGTACCTGAATGAAGGATTCCTTAAGACTGTATTACAAGTGGACACCGCTGCTTTCATTTATGCATGTATTTGACTAGATAGGTGTGTGTATAAGAATGCTTAGAACATGTCCAAATTTGAATGCACAAATCAAATGGGCATTGGTTTGTGTTTGCATGACCTAAATGTGAAGATAAGTAATCGGTAATGTAAGCAATGATTTCATTTGATACTTCTAAAAACAAAATTCCCTTGTGGTTAGACAATATAGAAAGAGAACAAAAGTTATAGGAGAGAGAAAAATAAATAAATTTATATGAGCGTTATTTCTGTATCTCACTTTTTTTCCCAGTTTTATTTAGGAAATGACTAGTATTTTAAATTGAGATGCTCTGGTTTTTGACTTCTAAGTGAAACTAGATCTTTAAAGGTGTAAATACTCACTTTCTGAAAATTCAGTCCATGGCAGCCTAGACTGAGCACATGGAAAGTCAGTTGAGGGTTTTTTGGAAATAATGCTCTGGTTTGTAAAACTTTTTTTTATGGAATAATAGTAGCTTTTCCTCCCAGTTCAAGTTTTAAAATACATTTTAATAATACTCTATGCATTCACTCTATGATTTTACAAATCCTATCAGAGGTATTGCCAGTGAGCATACCAGTTTCGTAGTCAAATTTCTAAAGAGTTATTTGTTAAAAGAGTGTTTTTACTTTTTTATGTTCTCAAAATATGTGATACATTTTTGTTTTGTCTGTTCTCTGTAAAACAAATACAAGACAGTTATTGTTGACAAAATGAAATTGCATGCTTCATATAAACCTTTTTATCGCTGTGGTTTTGTGGAAATCATTATTTCATGGATGTTAAACACAGATGAAAGATTATTCACAATTACTTCTGCAAAAAAAGGATTTTATAAAAGGCACTTACCCAAATTTTCTTTTAATATATTACAATTTGCCATTTGTTTATGTGAACACTTTTTATGTCAGCTTTCTTTATCTTTCTCCTCTCTCCCTCCATGCATATGTCACTTTTAGCCAAAAAATACTCCTTTTGTAATCCCAAGTGCTCTCTGCACCCAGAAGTTCATTGTCTAACAGTTTTCTTACAAGGACACTGCAGAAGAATCAATAAGCTACAAATACACTATTATACATTCAGATGCTGTTCAGGTATTAATGTTATGGCAAAGAAAAGTTGGAGCATTCATGAATTTAAATATTTTTCATATAAACTATGTAAATATAATGATTAACAATCAGCTACATTCACTATTCAAGACATGCAATGTAGCATTTTCCTAATTACACTTACCAGTGTGGGAGGATATGACTGCAGAGAAAGATTAAACTATTTGTATTTATTCGTTGTTGCTTTATAGCATTAACCAGGAAACTCACTTTTGCAGTATTGAATGCAAGAATCCAGAATAACCTGAAGAATTTGATTAGGGTGGCAGCAGCCTGCACCAGGCTTGGGTACGGATGGCAGCCTCAGCTCCTTCTGCATCAGCAGTCATTTTAGCTACCTCTCTCATCTGTAATTTCACTGCTGATAGTGTGATTTAAAACACAGGCAAAATTACTGCTTAATATTATGGCTTTATCTTAAGCTCTTCAGGTAAACCAAACAAACAAAAAAACCCCACCTGGTAGGCAGGCTTCTGCTTTCAGTTGTTCATGTTTTATTAAAATAAACACGTAGTTTGCAAACAGTGAAGCTAATGAAACCTGGTGTGCTGTAGCTCTGTGTCTAGTGATGGGATTCTGTGAAGACTTGCAGGGCACAACTCAAACTGAAGATTTCCCTGAAATTAGGCCATATGTAATGTCCCTTCTGTCCCGTGTAATCTCTGATGCCTGTGGAAAGATGAGCTCATATTTCAGTCTTTCCCAGAGCAGACGTCCTAGTTGTTTTTTTTTTTCCAATTTCTTTTGACATCAGCCTATTCATACAATATTTAAAGAACATTAGTATCCATATGGCTACATCAGATATTGATATGCATCCGATATGTGACAATAGGAAAAAACCTGACAACTTAGTGAGGACAGGAAAATCATGTAAACAGAGGAGCACTCCTTTACTCTGCCTCTGTATTCTGCTCCACCTCACAGGCAGTGTTGCCAGCAGGGATGGCTTCCAGGTCTGGGTTCCTCAGGAGAGGAAGAACATGGACTTGTTGGACCAGGTCCTGAGGAGAGCCGCAATGATGATTAAAGGGATGAAGAACCTATCCTCTGAGACTGAGAGATGGGGTTATTCAGCCTGGAGAAGAGAAGGCTCCAGGGACACCTTCCTGTGGCCTTTCAGTACTTGAAGGGGACCTATGAGAAAGATGGGAGGGCCTGTTGTGATAGGATGGGGTAATGAGTTAAGCTAAAATTGTTGATTTAGTATAGATATAAGGATGAAGTTTTTTACAATGAGGATGGTAAAACATTGGAATTGGTTGCCAGAAGAGAGTGGATACAACATCTCTGGAAACATTCAAGGTCAGGTTGGATGGGGCTCTGGGGGGCAGCTGATCTAATTGAAGATACCCTTGCTTAGGGCAGGGGTTTGGACTGGATGACCTTTGAGTGTCCCTTCCAACCCAAATTATGCTATAGACCTGAGTCTGTTACACACTAATAGCTCTTTGTAGAGCCCCTTCCCAGCAGTGCCAGAGTTGGAATTGTCCCTCTGATTTTATATTAACGGCCAACAAGGTACTGGAGTTGAGTGAAAAATGTCTGATGTCTAATGGGGCTGTAGTTGCTACCAGCTCATTCTGAGGGTTGCTCCACCATGTCATCCGTGTCATTCTGTTCTCTGATGTCAAAGTGTGGCCCTGTTTGTCTCCTGTGCTGCTCACAGTAAAGCTTTGAGAAATCTAGTGCTTATGATTCATCATTGTCTTGAGAAACTTAGGGAAATCATTTTGATAGTTTCTGTAACAGACTTAGATTTTTCAGTTTTTCAAAAAACAGATGTTGGAATTTGGGTGTATTTGAGTAATAGCTTCCCTTCACAGGGAAAACAATGTGTGATTTATGCTTAGGGTGTAAAAAAGGGCAGCAGATCCTGCAGTGTATTACTTCATTAATTTGTAGTATATATGCACAAATTAGCAAGGATGTTTTAGTTCAAATACCCTGATGAACTGTTGTATAGTCAGACTGTGTTAAAATAATTCCAAAATTAGCGTTTGACAATGTTGACACTTTGGTGATGCTGTGATGTTTACATCACAGCAAACATGCCTTTAATCAACTGAGTACAGGGCTTTGAGAATATTACATTGAGTAGGTGGTTTTAGAGGCTAAGAGTGAGCCCCAACACTGGCCATTTTTTTGTTTACTGACCACCCTGAAGTTGAGAGTGTGAGGAGATGATTCTAGGAGGACTTAGTAAGAAGATCTGCTTCCCTCAATGGTGAAGACTAACAAATATATTGCCAGTTGTTTATTTTATTTCCTGATATTTATTATTTAGAGAAACATATTTTATGTAAAAGCTGAAAACAGCTGGTATATATGTTTCTAGAAGGGCAGGTAGTAACAGTGACTACATGGGCCGTACTCAGCCATCAAACATGGATTGAGAGGGGAGAAGCTAAATGTGATGAAAACAGAAGATGGGGGAAAATTGAGTGTGTTAAGTATTTGGACCCACCTATCTGCTGAAATTCCACTTTTGCTGTTTAAGAGGAAGTAGTTGGCTGGCTCCTTCTTTTTTAAATTTTAGAGCTTTTAAAAATTCTGCTAAAAAAGCTGCCAATGCCACATTCTGCTATATTTGTTTGGAGTTTGACTTTATTCTAAAAGCAGCCACAGTGTTTTTAGCACCACAAATTCAACAAATGGATTCTCAGAGATGTTAGTACAAAAATAAGGATGAAAGGAAAACAAAACCTCAACGAGAATGCCACTTGGAAATTATGTAAAAACACTATAGGAAGACCATCAAAGTGCTTAAGAGTCTACAGAAATAAAGAAGGCAAAGTATTATGTTTGTTTGTTTGGCATATTGTTTTCTAGAAGAAGGACTGAATTTGTAATCATTGCATGCAGAACAGATTTCTACATATTTAAGCATTACTGTCCCCTTGTGATTTACAGTCTTATTCTTTTGCATCTTTTCTTGCATTTAGAGAGCAAGTTGTTTGAACTGTGGACTTTCTAAACTTAAAATATCAGACTCCTTTTTAAAATCTATATATGGTAATATTTTCAGGCAATTCCTGAATGCTGAATAGAAGTGTTATTTATCTGATCTTACCTTCCATCTTGTTCTCTAAATGAGGCCCCATCAGAGGGTTGCAACTCCTGAAAAAATGCTTCTACATCACTGTGGTGAGATCAGCTCCTGTCCAGTGTTCCTGAATCTGATGTGATGTGTGGCTCTGGATATCTTACAGTGACGTGTCTTGTACTCTTACAATTCAGAAAGTCACCTTCCATCCAGTTACTGTTTTGCTTATATTTTGTAGGTAGGTAAAATCTTAAACCTAAAGAGTGGTCTGAAGTCTTAATGGAATGTCAAGATGGACACAAATTTAGTGACTTTCTACATGAAAGTTTTTTGCAGTGTACATACTTGAAAAGAATAATGTACTTACACCTTTAGATGATACAAAACACAGGCTGTTTGTAAAAGCCCATCTTGCATGTCCCCTGTTTCTCCATTCCCTGCACTAGCAAGTGCTGCAGATCTCAGCAGGTGCTGGCATGGAGGTTTTTAATTGTAAGATTGGTTCCAGTCAGCTGCTCTATATTGCAAGATGATGTGGAGAAGGGAGAGTTATATGTGAAACTATATTGCATTGAAAATAAAGGTAGTTAGGAATAGCTGCTGAAAGAAGGATCCTGGTAATGAGAAAAGTATTAAATTGTGATAGTAGTATAGGATAATGTCATTTTCTGGGATGGTGGAATTTATTGTTGTGATTCACAAGTTTCTACTCATGATAAATGGGGGCAGGGAATCCTCAAAAGGCTTGTGTGTGTCTTTCCTGGAGAAGATGCTTTTAGAAATGGATTATACTGCATCACCTGGATTTGGCAAATAGTCTAATGGTGTTTTAAAAAGTGAGTCAGAGTAGACCCTGTGCTTCCATATAAAATTGTGTATAAAAAATGATAGGAGGTGCAATGTTTTTTTAATTTAGCTCTGTTTGTTTGTTTTTTAAACTAAGACATAAAGGTCAAGTTACCTTGAATTTGGTTTTATTTATTAATCCAGACCTTCTTGTAGGACATGTACTAGAGAGCTCATGTATCAAAACCTTAACCGTGGCTTTAAGGACAATTTTTGTCTGTTAGTTTTTTTAAGTCCTAAGTTGAACTGGGGAGTAGAGGGATGGGGGAATTGTCTTTTGTTTATCCCTCCTTGAATATTCTGCTTTACTTTGAATCATGTCATGCACAGAAAAAAACCCCAACCAAACAAAACCTGCCTTCTGACATAGTCTCACAGCTACTTCTGTAGCTCATCAAACACTGCTCAGCATCTCACCACCCAGATCTGGACAAAGTTATCATAAGTGGAATTAATCTCTTCTGACCTAAATGAGTTTTAACTTCATTCCTATGCCAAGTCACAGTGAGAGAAGCCTTTCTAGGTTCAGGGCATCAATTCTTTGCTTTCAGGAGTATGATTGTGTGGAATTCTGGCAGTCTGTTAAGGAAAAGCCTGATTTTACAACTTTATCTGAAGTTTTAAAGCCAAAGGACTACTAAAGACCGAACCTTACTGCTCTCCAGCATCTCTAAATGCATCTCTATGCTTTTCTTTTCTCTGTCTTTCCAGTCTGGTGAACTACCTTTTTATTTTTTTTTTTTTCCATGAGACTGGGATCATGTGTAGATGAATTGCAGGAGGTTCACTTGATGAAAAGTTACTGCAAGGAAAAACCTTGTAACTGAGTTCTTTGCCCCAGAAATACAGATGCCTGTCAAAACACGAATTTGTGGGGCTAATCAAGAAGAGGAGAGCTAACAGCTTCTACTGTACTTCTGCATTCCCTGTATGGCTCAATGGCTTCTTGGTCCCATGGGTACCTATCCAGCTCAGATCTGGCCCTACTGTCAAGCAAAGTGTAGTGGGCTATTGGAATATTACATAGCAGTTAGATAGAAAGGTTCTATTCTCACATATCTGCTTGGAGAGTGCATTTAAAAATACTTCATGCAGTAGCCTCCAAAACAGTCTTACTGTGAGAAATATGAATCCCAGATTTCCTGCCAAGGCAGAGCATTGCAATAACAAGTCCACTGAGCTATGGATAAACTGTGCTAAGGGATCTGCATGAGCACTAAGTGTTTGACTGAGGCTGCAGAAAAGCATCTGCTTCCTTTGCTGTGTGCTGGAAAGATAAATACCTTCACCTGTACCTCTGACTCTCTCCATCTAACATACTCCAGCTCCTGATGCAGTGATGGCACATTGATTTCCCTTCTGGTCTCAGAGTTGTGCAGCTCTTCCCAGCTCTGCTTTTCCCAGTCTTTAGTGTGTAGCATGATATACTTTGCAGGAGCACTGTCTGCCAGGCCTGTGCTCAGGAACGTGCACGTGCCTCTGCTGAGCTTCCAGGCTGTTTGCTGATCACTTTGTTCATGCATTTGTCACTGCAGATCTTGAGCCCTCCCCAGTCTTCCCAAGTCATTTCCGTCTGTAACTCTGACCATGCAAATACACCTGTCTGACCCTGAAAGTCTTCCTTAGCCTTCTGAGAGCTGCCTACTTTAAAAGAGCGCTCTTCCTAGGTTTGCTGCATTTTGTTGTTTTTGGTTCTTGCTTTTAGAGCTGCATCCTCTCCCCTCCATCCTTCTTTCTCTGTAATATGTGCTGATACAATTTCCTGGAAAAAGTATCTATCATTCCTGTTTGACAAAGTCTTCCTCGTTTTAAAAAAAATGCAGTAAATTTTTACCCATTTTCTAATCAGATAAGTTGTCTTTACCAATAACAGACAGCAAGTTTCAGATCCCTTTTTCCTTGTTCAAGACCCCTGTTGGAGCAAATCATTCTGCAGCAAATTAAATTATCCTCCACAGTCTGTTTAGACAGAGTTAATGTGCATCACTTGAGTTTTCTCAGACAGCAGGGGGTTCTCAGGCCACAAAGTAAAATCCTCTATTGAGTCTGTAATAAATCAAGTTAATTTAAAACCTCAGACCTACAAAACCTGAATTTCCTGCTCCACTTCTAGGAGGAAAGCTCACATGCGAGCAGGTTAAGTAGCCTCTTCCTTGCAAGAAAAGCACCACAAAAACCCAAAAGAGGTGAGGCTGTTTAGCAGAGGAACAGCCAAGTTCCCTATCTCAACCCTGCTACATGACTTGCTGTAAATAGACAGCAGTATTTGTTATACTTAAGCTGCAGGTTTTGTATGATTTGATAATTTGATAATCATCTTTTTCTCAAAATAATCTCCAGAATCTGAGGTAGTTTTAAAAATGAGATTTTTACTTGCTCATTTTTAGTGATGAGATAGGGGAAAGCACTTGGTTTTTATGGTTGCAGTGGTTGTTTATGTATAGCTGTTTTCAAGACAGCTGATTCACTTGGGTGTGACACTGTGACACGCAAGATTAAATTCCTTGTGGAGTTCTAGTATTTTCAGACATGTGCAACGTTTTTTATTTAGAATTGATACCAGAAAGAATTATCATTTTCTTTGTTCCTTTTAATTTTGGGCAGCTAAAATTTGCATGGCAACCTTCTAAGAAGGCTGACATAAAAGAGTGAAGTCTCAATGAGATGAACAAGAAGTTACATTAATAACTCCTATTATTAATAATAGGAAGTGTGTTCCTTTTCCCTACGTGCTCTGTTGAAAATTGTATCCCTAAAGAAGTTGACAACAAATATGCTTTCCCTGTTTAAGTTGCAAAGCGCAGTAACATCAAGGTCACTTGCTCCATTTGACGGAAGAAAAAAAGCACTGTATAAAATATGGATAGAATGTCAATCAAACCCGGGTTTGTAGTATACTCTATGGTAATGTGAGTCATATTGCTTTTTTATTTTTAAACACAACTAGATATGGTAGTTTGGCAGCAGTGTTTTCACAAAGACAGCGCCTTCAAACTCTTTCATAGCAAGACTGGAAATCCTGCCAGGTAAAAAAAAAAAAAGTTATTGAAAACCTTTCTTCCCTTATAGGCCCATTTTGACAGGAAATCTTTGAGAGACAGCAGCAATGAAGTGCCCAGAGATTTCATCTGTCTTCTTTTGCTTCAGGAAATGCTGAGCACAGGCTCCCCTATTAGGCAAAATACACGAAATACCAAATCCCCTTAACAATCATCTTCAGACTACTCTGAGGTTGACAGCTTTCTGTGTCCTAGTCTGTCAAACAGGGTCTGTTACTGAGACTCATATTACTGGGACCAATGTGAAAGTTTTCAACATCACTTTGAGGGGAAGAAACATATTGTCAGTGCTTTCAAGTTATCTCATCCAATCAGTTTTGTAGGGACTTAATCAGAATAAAATATTTCTTACTAGAAATATATCACTTCATGGTGATTTCTCTTCTGCTCCACAGTGCTGACACAAAGATCCAGTTTGAAGACATTGTCTGTCATTCAGTATCTGTGTGATTCCGTAAAATTCGGCAAATTTTAGCTGCTATATTATAATTTCCAATAGTATTTTTTGTTTGTTTTTGACAGATGCCAAATTTAAAATTTAAATAATGTTTCAATAGTGAAAATAACAGCTTGCAGTAATTCTGCAGGTGTCCAAGCAGATGTACTTCCAAATACAATTAGACAAAATATGTACAGATTGCAGGAAATATGAAAAAAATTGACATCAAATTTTCATGAGTAAACTCTGTGTATGTTTGGGCATTTTAGCTCGTTTAAAACTATTTGTTATTAAGAAACATTCATACACTTACAGAACAATGAATGCACATGAAATGTGAACCAGTTTGAGCCAATAAAAGCCAAACTTGTATTTGAACATAGAGTAAGGGAGAAAAAAAATTTGAAGCGACTAACACTGGTACAACCTTAAGAAGTTTCCTTGAGAAATTTTTTAACCAGGCAAGTAATAGAGAGGGGTATGTAAGAAACACTCCAAAACATGGATTCTACCCTCAAACTGTTATTGGACAAAGTAGTTTTGCTAATAGTATTCATAATTTATAATAGAGGCAGAGAAAACAGAAAGGGAAATGGAATATGCATATTTATTTCCAATAAGGTGTATGCATTTCACTGAGTGCAGAAGTAAAGATAGGAATGAAAGCTGATTTTTGAGGTTTTTCTTGCTTGAATGGGTGTCTTCACTGCCTACCAACAAAATGCATTCCAGGAGTAGCCTTAGATACTAAATATTCTGCCCTTTTTTATCATCTAAGACTTCACTTCAGAATCATTACAACAAAAGCTGAATACCAGAGAGGCTGGAAAACTGGCAAGTGACTTAGTAAAGGTAGAAAACAAACATACTAAAAATAGTACAAAATAAGACAGGAATCTCTCGAAATTTTCTTCTGTTATCTCAGTGGTTATATGGTTGTTGAATCAAATAAACAAGTAGTCCTAAATATAACGTTTGGAAATTAGGATTCTCATTCATCCCTTGAATATAACCACTTGTCTCAACCTGTTAGAATTTAAAATCTTCCTCTTTCTATTCTCTATCTACAGTCCCGATAATCTCAGTTTCTTCTCCCAGTACAATGATGCAGCTTTATCAAAAGATGTTTCTGATGCCTTGTTATCTAGCAGCCTGTGTTATAATGTATGTCGCTTGAGAAATAGAAGGTGTGATCCTGAATATGCTTAAGTAGAAGAAAGAATTGAACCTGCATTTCCAATTTGCTGAGAAAGAACTTTAATCACCAAGCTATCACACAATGTAGTAGGCAGACTTGCTTCCCACAGTAGTTATCTCAAAAGAAAGTTGTGCTCATGCCACTTCTCTCCTTATGGAGAATATAAAGAATTTTAACAACTAATCAAGGAACACAAGGTTATGTAAAAACCCCAATCCACACCATGTGTTCCTCTCCCTCTCCCGTGCCATCAGCTGTTTAAAGGCAAAACTGTTCTGAAGAGTCTGCTGTATTTGAAGTGAACAAAGACATGCCTAATCAGTAAGGTGTAGGGGATGAGATTTGTGCTGCAGCTTTTTTCCTTGGGCCTGATTTCCACTCAGCTGCACTAAATGAGGAGTTTGCTATTGTCCGTGGGGGTCTCTGGAGCACACCCGAGGTGCAGTACCAGGGTGGGACAGGGAAAGATGGGGTGATTTCAGCCCTGCAGATGCTGCTGCCCATTCAGGGCAGAGAAGGAAGGGAGAGTACTGTTTATTCTTCTTTATCTTTCTTTTCCTTCCTTACTTGGATCAGTAGTAGTAAAGATTTGTTGGTCATTTTGGCTGTCCTCCAGCCTGTTTCCTACAGCAGTTCCCTGAGAGGTTTTTTTCATGTTTCTGTTATCTTAAGCTGTGGGACATCTGACATACTGCTTTGGCAAAGGATTCTACAGTTTAATCAGCACCAGCTTCAGCACTGTGTTTTGACATTGAGTTAGGGAGAGGGTTTTTTAATTTTACTTAAATATAAGTCTCAAAACCAGGAACAATTTATCTTCCCACATTTGCTACTAATAGTATCAGAATTCCTGGTTAATCTTCCAGGGATCTTTTTATAAGTTCTTTCAAAAATGCACCTCTGATTTTTGGACTTCAGTCTGGTAAAAAATCGTGTGTAAAGCTGTCACTATGGCAGTATTTATATCCTTACTTCTACCTACCGCTCAGTGGAGCAAACTGCCATCCAGACTGTTCTGTGGAGGAAGCTTCCTGTTTCCTCATTGTTTGAATATATGGAGTAAAATGGTTTAGAACACTCTAAATTAGAACTTCACATTATCTTCTACCACAGTGTATTTGTTTGTGTAGGAGTCTTGGCTTGAGAATTTTGGTTTTTACTTTCTGCTCTTTTTATCTTTTTCCATATGCATCATGAGTCCTTTTTTCCCAGTCTATTCATTTTCAAGGAAACCCTTTAATGTGGCATGTTTATATGTGTTTCCATTGTATCTTCTATTTTATTTACACATTTTAGATCAAATGTTTTAATTAACTTAGAAATATAATGTAACTATAGTAATGCAGACTGCACATTGCAAAAACAATACGTGTTCTTCCTTTTTTGTGGAGTCCTGTGATGGGATGGATCGTTTCTGACCACCATAAAAAAATACAGGAAAGATTTCAAACAGTGGAAAAGCTAAACAAAGATTTGGGGGCAGTTGGACGTGTGCCTCCTCCCTCTTCACTTCCTGGAGATATGTCTGCGATGTTTTTGAAGCTGTAAAGATGTGAAACAAATCTTATGGCAGATGCTATCATTCTGAGTTGAGCTGAGTCTTTTTCAGCCCACTAACTTAAACGGTTTTTGGATTAGGCCCTAAAGAAAAGGATGTCATCTCTGAGATGTGAAATGGTTCTTCAGAACATCCAAGGATAAGTATTGCAAACAGAATTGATTTCATACAGAATCTTTCTTTTCTCATTACAATGGATTTATCTAAACTGTCAGGAAATGTCAGATCTTCTATTTGTGCCCCACAGGACTCTTTTTTCAGCATGTTATTCCTTTTTCTACACTTTCTCCTTGCTGCAACACCTAGCGTTTTGGCTAAAATTTTAGGTATTTTCACTAATATCTTTGACCTCTGAAAACACCAACTCTCTTCTCGTTATTTTCAAATAATACACTACTTACAGAAAACTCTTTTCTGTGTTCTGAAATAGACTTTCAAGTGCATGTTAAAGTGACAGTTTCACTGTAATCCTCAACAATTCTAACAGATGAAATATTCCATCAGTTTGACCAGATAAACAAAGTTTGCAGATGCCAATGGTTCCTTGGTCATGTTAAAAGGAATGTGGTGCTACAGAGGCCTCTGAGCACTGGCATTATTCATTCAGCTGCAGACTTCTCTGCAAACAATGGTAGGAGCCTTTGTCACTGCTCCCTCTATGCTAGTCAGCTCTTTATTCTTTTGTTACCTATCCTACACCTCTTTTGCCACAGTATACAGGGTGCCCTTGTCGCAGAAGCCAAAATAATGAAATGCTTTTTGATATCTGTACTAAAATACTGCTGATGGTGCAGCATCAACTGTGAAGTGGGTGAGCATGGCTTGAAAAAGCAAAAGACTTCAGTCAGTGCTGTGCATATATCAGTGTTTTCTGTGCAGAAGCAGCTGACAGCAGGATAATCCAGGAGGATAATGCAGGTGCAAAAATAGGAGAAAGAATCAGTCCAGAGAGAATCTCTCTACTTCTCTATTTTATAAAAAAATTATTTAAGTTCTCTGGGGTTTTGAAGATGAAAATGTTGCCTTGTTTGCTGGGGAGAGATGAGACTTTCCTGCTGCTGATTAAAAGTTAGAGCAAAAGAATATTAAATGAATGAATACATGCAGAATGAATCAATAAGATTTTCAGTTCTCTATTGATGGCTGGGAAAGGAGTGAAACTACACTGTGAAGTACTAATGCTTTAATCCAAATAGTAACCTGTGTTTTTCTTGAAATGTCAAATTCTGCCATGAAATCGTGAAACTTTTTTTTTAGTCACAGAAGAAAAAGTAAAATTTGCTGACTTTTTGATGTTTTTATTTCTGAAATAATTTGGTGTTAAAAATAATACATAACCAAGGAAAAAATATCAATTCTATCTTCAGTTGCATTCTCCTATCCTGATGCAATTTTTTAAATTTAACTTTTCCTACTTCAGTTCCCTAAATATAAGGTCTGGTTAGCTACTCTCAGGAGTTTTGCCACTGATTTCAGTAAGACAGTTTTGTTTCTTACATGTTTATGGGTGTCTGTCTTCTGCCTAATTTCCCTTGCTTTGGAGGCAGGCCCACTGTGATTTAGAATCATTAAGACTTTTTTCCTCCTGTTACATTTTGTAGGTGGTTGCTTGTGTCTTGTTGGTGCTAAAGTTTATGATTTACTGACATCGTCATTCCATTACTGCTGTTCAGAATTTAACCCACTTTCAGGAAGCTGACTTCACCTGAAATGTTTAAAGCATCAGCTGCTTCTTAATTAAAATAGGCTTTCAAAGCCATCAAGTAACTTTAAATATCAGGTAAAGCTATTTTAGTATATTGATATATTAAGATTATTGGCTCAACTTTCAACAATTGAAAGAAAGAATGACAAGATTTCTCATTCTTATGGGACAGCTTCCAGATGGGATACATCACCCAAAAGAAAAGAAATATAGCTATGCTAAAGAAATGGACATTAGTTGCATCTTAGTTTGGCATTCACCTAGCTCAGGGCACCAGTGCATGCAGTGTAGAAAGGCTCTTTCCCCAGCACTGTCTGTAGTACCATTCTCAAGTTTTTCTAACTGTTAATCTTGTGCTTGGTGACAGATGAAAGTAGTAACCTGGAGAGAAACAAGCTCTGATCCTGCCTTTTGAGTAAAAGCTCTGGGAATGAGGTATTGCCAGCTAGGAACTTTCCCCCACTAACTCTTTATTCTCATTTTTCTACCAAAAATTATTATTTTTTTCCTAATGTACAGTTGAATAAATCTTTGTGAGACCCTAAAACATAGACACTTTACAAAGATACAGGTGTATAAAGCAGAGAATTGAGATAAACAATGCGGTTTGAGGGAGCTCAAAGATTTCATGAAACCATCATGTTTGCTTGAACATGCAATAGGCTTTGCTCGCCCTTAGTGCTTTTGAATCAGAGGTGAACTCTGAAATGTGAAATATTTACTACATAACAAAGCATGATAAGAGTGTTTGTTTTCTCTTCTGTATCATTCATAATTCTTTAAAAATTCCCTGATAAGAAAGCTGAATTAGCCTAAATGTGAATGTTTCTGGTTTTTATCTTCTGACTCTGCCTTCATGCTAAATGCCACCACTGCTTTGTGGCACATCCTCTTCTCAGGTTCTCTTGAAGGCAAGATTCACTCTTAACAAAAGTGATCTCAGGGCTCTGGTGAGGGACAGCGCATGTAGAATTGAAACACAAAAACTCTGGGTCGGGCAAGTACAACAGAATATTTTCATTACATATCTAGAAAAAAATATAGGAAACATATCAAAAATCCCAACCCCAATATCTTTATCCTGTACAGATGTCGATTTTTTTTTCCTGGTAGAGAAGCTGCTGGAATACTGCCATTTTAATTAGATTTCATATTAAAAAAAAAAAAAAAAACAAGGAAAAATAAAAGGACTGCAATCTGCCATTGAGATAGTGACTTGCCAGTATCATTAAAGAATGCTCTAGTAGTCATCTTATAAATATTATGCAATGGAAAAATTACATATAGAGATGCATGATAGTTTGAAAAAGTAAAATTAAAGGTTATAGTCTGGATATAGAGATGAAAAACACCACCGGCAGTCAGAATTTTCACTTTTATATGATTATATAGCTATAAAAAATACTAGAGTCATATCCAATACAGGTAATCCCATGGAGAAGTGCAGCAAAAATCAGATCTTCCTTACGAACTGTGGTGGGTTGATCTTGGCTGGCTGACAGCCAACTACTCTCACTCCCACTCCTCAATGGCACAGAGGCAAAATAAGATGGAAAAGCTCATGAATGGTGCTGGTGTGACCTGGACTGCAGAGGAAACCACCACATGGCCTTTGTGAGCTGTAGGGTAGTCAGTGCTTGAGTGCCTGGGGCTCCATCCCCTCCTGTCCTCTTTGGGAGCTCGCAGGGCTTTGTCACATTTTGTCCCTTGCTCTCTGGGCAGTGTTTTGCCCTTTCTCAGACACATTTCCCCGGAGCTGCTGCCTCAACCCTCCCCTGTCCGGCTGCGTTGTGGGACTGGCCTCTCCTCACCATGCTCTGGGGCTGGACACAGACACCCAGTATACAAACCACGACATAAAAAAAAAAAAAAAAAAACAAAAAAAAAAACCCACTTCATGAAAAATATACTACTACTCTATTTTTAGGGGTTAAATTCAAAAATATTCACACATCTCAGTTTTGCTTAAATTGGTTGTGTCATTGCTGCTTCCAGCCTAAAGCTGCAGCTCAATGTAGTGCTTGTTTCTGCTGGTGGCCAACTCCCTGTGTCCTGAGGGTGCCAGATGGCTTTCCCTGGCTCCCAGGTGTTTCTGAGAGGATGCATTCCTTTGCTTGTTCTGCCCCTGGGCTTGATTAATTTAAAGTTGTAGAACACAAAATTCCCAGAGGATTTGCTTTCTGTCTTCCTTCCTCTCCTGTATCCTTTGCAAGCTACAGTCACCTCATCTGTGATGTGCAGGACTCCAGGACCCTGCTTTGTCCCTGCTGGACAAGGACTTTTATTAGCAACAACTTACCTGGAAGTCCTTAGTATGGAGCTGTTTAGCTCATTGTGGAGCTGCAGTCCTTAGTTCAAGTAGTTCCTTCAAGTGTGGTGTGAAAGGGATTTTATTCTAGATTTCCTAGCAATTGTTTGAAACATCGTGTCAATGTATAATAAGAGGGACGGTATGGTCGTTTTGTTTCTTTTCTTTTGTTCTTTTGTTCCTATCCCCCCTCCATATCTGTGAGAGGAAACTAGCTGCAACCTGTATGCCACTCACATATTTATTGCTGCAAATGGTAAGTTATCACTTGATGATCTGCAGTTAATGGTTTAATTCCTTGAGAAGAACCATACTCACCTTTCCATATTAGCTGTCATCTTATTTCAGTGTCTCTGAGGAGTTTGTAACACTCTTTCTAGGTTGTCTCTGATATTTTGTGGATTCTCAGTCTGTTTTTGTATTTAGCTGTAAAGTTACCAACAATTTTTAGGGTTATGATGCTTAAATGATTTTTATGGACTCAATTCTTCCTGCATATATTCTAAGAAAAAATAGAGCACAATTATTTGCTAGAGTGAAAGAATGATCAAATAGGAACTTATTAGGTAGATGCTGAATATGAAATTAGTACATCCTGAATCCATTTTTCTGGGCCAGGGATTATGAATGTAAATTGAAAATTCTCCACATCATCTGACTCAGAATCTACTGGATCAATAAAAACTGCTAATGCAGAGTAGTTCCTAATTTTCAAGTACAGACAGAATTTCAGATGATGTACATTAAGTTTCTAAAGTTTATGCATCTGGTTTATACTAGATTCTAACATACAGTTATTAGTAGATGTTGTGCAGGAAAACAAGTGTAAGACTATTACTGTTTTGTCATGTGCGTATATTCTGAGAGCTTTATATTTGAGAATTTGGTAAGCAAGCAAGCCGTTGGTTTTCACACACATTACATTCACAAAGGTCTTTCAATATAGATCTGTTTCACATTAAAGCAAAATAGTGTTGGTTGCTTTGGAAAACATTCTTGTTTGGAATATTTATTGAATGTATGGGTCTTCCCGATTAAGCAAGGATGAATAATGATGTTAGGCTCAGAAAGCAGCATTATGTATGGATTGCTGATTGCGCCTGGAATGCCATTAGAGAGAGACATTTCAGACACTATCTTTAGAAAAAGTGTGAGTTTCATATCAGAGTAAATTGCTGTATGAAATATAAATTGCAAATATGAAGTTACTAGTGTTCCTAGAATTCCGTGAGATTTACACATGGAAGTGGACTTCAGCTGTTAACACCAGCCATGCTGAGCCTGTGATATTTCCTAAGGATCAATGCAGATGGTGCTGATTTCCAGACTCTGATCACTCTACTGTTTTAAGTGACTGCTGCCATGATGCTGACAAAATGGAAACTCAATTTAACATCCTTCTGTTGTTATTCCTGCTAAATCTCAGGCACAGACAATGAAGGAGAAAACCAGAGATAAGCCAATCTTGAAAAAAGGTTGTGATGTAAATGTGTAGTTTCCCTGCTGGGCTCTCTGAAACTAAGAAACTGAAATGCTTAACCACCTGACTTATAGCTGACTAAATCAGACCTTATTTTTTATGTCCTAAGTTCTCCAGATAAATGTAATATCCCTTTCTTCATTACTGAAAAGATGACGTTGGGCAGTGAAATTAGTTATTTAATATGTGCATATTTAGTGCCTAAACAGTAAAGGAAATTCCAGAATTAGCTTCTCGAACACTTCCAAAGATGAGGTAAATACCAATTAGAAAGTTCAACTTTTGTGCCTAGGTAAGTGTCACCTGGAACCACAGGTTGAATATTGTTGGTGATTTCAACATAAAGAAATAGTTTCTCAAGAAGCAGCAGGACAGCTCTGATGCTACAGTATTTGGCTGCTTCTTTGAAGGCTTGATGAACTGCTTTCCTGTAAGCAGATATTTAGCCTCCCTGCTTGGCATTATAAATAACATCTGTCTGGTGTGTAGATGATGGTATGGAGTATTAAAGGCTAAGGATTAGGCATCCATTAAATGATGAATCATATTCATTATGGTCTCTTTCTGTAGAACAACCCTTTCTGCTACAAACCCAAATAATCTTTATGATGAATAAACAGAAAATGTCTTACTCAACTAATGCCCTACTTACTTCCGCAGGAGTTCATTTGCTTTATTGTTCTGTTTTATGCTCGCCTCCCAGTCAGAACAGTTTGGCCTATCTTCTTTGGAAATTTACTAAACAACATCAAGGCATTTTTAATTGTTATGTCTGGCTTTATTCTTGCAAGAACAAAACTATTGGTACCAACTAAAAAAAACAGCTAGAGATATGTGAATCCAGTCCCCAAATGCTGTTTTCTTTCCCACTCCTTTTCTACTGTCAGTTTTGTAACAGACATAAGGAATTTAGGAATTTTACTTATTAATTAGATTGATTGGTTTGATTGACTGATGGAGACATTTGGTATGGTTGAAATGTTTGATGTATCAGAAATTCGTACTTTCAAATACTATTTCTTTGATATACACTGTTTAATAGAAAGTCTAATACAGCATTATAGATTGAAGGACTGCATATTATTTCAAATGTTGGCCTCCCTCATCTTTTGTTTTTGACCGTGGTGAATGATATAGTAAACATTCCTATTGAGTGACAGATTTGAGGCTGCAAAATGAACAGAGAGGAGAAAGTGAATAAATCCTCAGCTAGTCTCTGTGCTTAATAGAAATGGGTCAGGAAAACAACCATTGGAAAAGCAGATGTTGTAGGCAGCCAGGGCAATGTGTACTGTCATTTAGAACAAGTCTCTTCTGCTGTAGATAAAATATCTGAAGGGCCATCAGTAGATAATTCCCACAACTCTCTCAGAAGTATTGTTTGCATCTAACAACTCTATCAAATCCTTTAAATTTCTTCTAACATAGCAGAAAATATACAGGTACGAATGTGGTCATTGGAAGTTCTTCCAAAGGGAAAAGCTTGCATTTTTAGGATTATTACTTGGCCAGGGCAGAAAAAGGACTTCAGATCTTAATGTTGCAAAGTGATAAGAAATTACTATTTCTCTTTTAATCAGATTTTTTAAATTATTGAGTGCTGGTTTCACAGATGGGATGAAAATATTTGCTTTAAACGTCCTTTACAGAGACAGTTTTGTGGAGAATTGTATTTGTTTCCTCCCAGTCATTGGAACTTACTTTCGTCAGTGAAGATGTTGTGTGCTGTGAAAGATGAGACCTTGTTTTCCTTGTGCACTTCCATTTTCCGTGTTACATGATTTCATATGGGGAAATAAGCTTTCTTTTTCAGTAGTGACTGATCTTAATTTTGCATATTCACTTCGCATCTTGAAGATGATGGAGACCATATTTGTTTACCTGTATTCTCTGAAACAGACAATTTATTTTTGTTATTAAAGATTTTACCTTTCTGCCTGCATTGGTGAAGCCAACTGAGGATGCCCCACATCCTTTATCTAATTCTGAGGCAAAACTTACCGTGACTTTAACAGCAAATGCACAGAGCACACATTTACTTTTACAAGATGTATCGCTCCAATGAGTTTACTGAAGATTTGCCTCAGATCCCTGCTCTACCCTGTCTCCTACTGCAGTTTTTATTATGATACTGTAAAATATTTAGCTATGCGTTGGGGTCTAATGTCAGTACAAAGGCTACCATGGACTTCAGTGGGATTTGGAACCAGGTAAAGAAGCATAGGTCGTGTTTTTATGTTGCCGAAGTGTGCCACGGAATAAATACATTTTTAATTGTAGTGAGTCTTGAGAAAAATATTAAATAAGGGCTGTGCTCTGGGCAGGACTGCCTTTGGACCTCTAACAGGGCAATCATGAACCACCTTGTAGCCATTTAAAAGATATCACTCTAACTCGTCTATCTTTTTATTTAGTCTAATTATAGCAAAAATAATTTACTGCATACAATCATGTTCAAGAGCATGTCTTTGAAACATGCATCCTGAATACTTGAAAGTATTTATCTGCTAAAGCTGCCATATAGAATCCCCTTTCCATGTTTTTATTGCAAATATCATAAAAGAGCTACTGCTGCTCATGTTTATGTACAAATGTGGCCACTAACCTTGCCCCACTTTCATAGATTTGTTCATCTCATGAGACACTTTGTATGCTGTAAACTGAGAAAAGATACACAATTAAAACTTGTTAAAGATAATTAAACTGAAGTGGAGGGAAAAAAAAACTTGCCTCACTGCTTTATTCATAATAATAGTCTCTGAACGATAATTAAATTCTTCCTTCCAATAATCGTATACATATAAAGAAATTTTTCAGATAGCAAAACAATACAATGATTAAAAATGATTAAGAAGCTGATTCCAAAAGCAAAGATGAGCCAGGGAGGGTTGGAAAGATTTTAGGTGCCTCAAAATATACTGTACCAGCTGGGTACCAGATGGTGTTTGGCTACTTGCACCCACTAACTCAAAATACCGGAGGAGCGACTACACCATTGCCAGAATCAGTTCCCCTCCCTTAAATAAAAGTGGCACTCTTGGGAATGGCTTGGCAGTGCAGGAAAATTTCCTGACAATGAGATCTATTAGCTTGTGAAATAGTCTCCTGAAGGCAGAAGTAGATGCCAAATTGCTTGGCACGTTAGAGAGGCTGGACGACATCTAGAAAAACATCAGAGATGTGCTACTCTAGTGAGGTGGTGACTTACTCTGTTACAAACTTGGGGCTGGGGGACTTAGACAAGAATGTCCCTGCTTTCTCCAGAGCAACTTTAGAACATTTAACTTTGTCTTTCACATTAAGCTTGTTTGGATGGGGTATCAAGGAGTGAAGATAATTGTTTTATTACTTGTGTCTAATCAATCAGTCATTTCATGGATATAGTTTGCGTCATGATCTTGGGAGTTGTGTGCTTTTTTAAAAGCAATCTTGTACTAGTGTAGCATACATACTTCCCTTCCAAAATGTTGTTAAGGCATCCTGCAGAAACAATAAGCATCACCAATATGTTATACTAGACGTACAGACATCATCAGCTTTTGAGGATAATGAAAAAACTCTTGTAATTTGTTCTTCTTATCTGTGATCAAAGGATAATTAGAATGAAAGAAAAGATAATTAAAAAGAAATTAACTTAACTTTAAACTCCCATTTCTGTTGGCTGCTTGAGAATCAAGCCAGAAATAGGAAGCACATCACTGTATGCAGCAGTTTGCTAGCAAGAAATCATCTCCAAATTGTTGGAAATGTGATTACATTAATTGTGTCCAAAATGAAAGGTTAAAGAAATCAGTAAATACATTGTATTATGAAATACAAAAATGGGAATGATCTGATTAACCAAGGGAGGTTCCAGCCTGTGAAAATGCTACTGCAACTTCTTTGTTATTTCAGACTAGCTGAATCAGTATGTCCAAGGAAAAAGTAGGAAAAAGAGTAAAATATTTTTTCTTTTCAGCTTTGTTATTATTTATTTATTCATTTAAATGAATAAAAACCTTGGGGACCTGAAGCCTCCAGTGTCATTTGAAAGTATCATTTTCGATTTGAGCCCCAGCTGTGGACTCTTTTGTCTTTGAACTAAATGCAGCTGGGGCTGAAAGTGCCCTTGGCAGAGACAAAACAGTTGTTTTCTGAGACGAGGCTTTGATTCCACATCTTTTCTCACTGCCACCATAGACTAAATTTTGCTTGTAAGTAGAATTTAAGTCTAGTGTTTGAAACCACAGCTCTACCTTGTGCTGTGTGCCATCAATGCAGGCTGCACAGAAAGGGTAGAGCCTTCGCCACAGCCTCTCCTACCTTTTGAAATCTTTGAAGTATCCCAACAGGAGCTCTTCTAAGTACAAGAAAATCTGGAGTTTTAGAAATTCAGTCAGATTACAGTCCAGTGTTAGTTTGTAATGATGGTGAGAAGTAGAAGTACAGGGGAGTCCTTTCCAAGCGTGTTGGTGCTCCTTCTCTCTCAGGGCTTCAGTTCAGAAGCAGCAGGACAAAATCATGAGACAGCTAAAGTCTGTGTTTTGATATTCGTTTCTTTCAGACATCTGATTTTGTAGAAAGATTGCTTAAATCCCAGTAGCACACTGCTGCTTTGTTGGGGTTGGTTATTTGCCAATCAGCACTTTCTTGAAAAGCACTGCTCAGGACAGTTTGCACATTTTGTAAGGGTCTGCTGTGCTTCAGATGTTGCTGTGCTTGTATTTAAGCTCTATGACCATGAGGGAGTGAATGGCAATGATCAAAAAAACTGCTGATCCAGTGTCTTCATCAATTTTTCCAAAGCCAGATCACAGAGGGGTATCAGAAACTAGTAACAGATCACTGAGTTTATTTTGAACTGGAAATTTAAAAAATAATTTCTGTCCACAGTAGCAACAAATGTTAACTGAATTCTGCTAGCAGCATCCCACTGCTGTTACCTTACTGAAAATCCTGTATGACGTTTTGGTAGGAGATTGTGAAACCAAAGCAAAAAAAAAAAATAAACATTCAGCCATGCTCAAGTCCTTGGCACTCATTAACCTTAGGGAGCAATGCAGAGAACACCAACCAAAGGCAGACCCTGGAGAGCAGAGTTCCTTTTTTTTTGTCTGAGGAGGATGCAAGAGTCACTAGGAGCTGACACAAAGCTCACAGCACGCAGAATCCCTTCTCTTCAAACCCTGATTGAATTGGGGGAGAGCAGAGTGATAAAAGTACTGCTCTGATGCTCCAGTTTGCAATGGCCCTGATGTTTCCAGTAAAACAAAGAACAGAACTTAGGGTACATTTGGAGATATTCTGGCCAAAAATGCTTTTTGCTTTACCATGATTGACAAGGCAATAAAAGTTACATCCAACATTTTTTCTAATTCATCATTTTTCTGGATTGATACATATTTCCTATAAAATCACAGGAGCATCCAAGTATGTAGAGACAGACCCTGTAGTGTGAATCCAGAGTTGGATACTTCTCTATGTTTCTGTGCAAGAATTGTGTGTACATTTAGACACACAGCATTTGAAAATGCACTTGCCTTTGTTTTCTTGTTCTTCAAAGTGGGGTTGTCCTCTCATGTTACACAGATCAGAAGGAGAGAAAGCTGCCTTGCTATAATACTGCTGGCTTCTATACAGACTGACCTTGACATTTGACTTTGGTCAAGTTATGCCAGAGAAGAATGTGTCCTTCACTATTCCACTTTGCAGACTTCAAAAATATTTGTTATTTCAAAAGAGTATACTGAGTCTGTATGTCCCAGTTTGCTTTCTGAAGAGCTGCAGATAAACAGAAATTTTTTGAGATTATTTTTTTATTTCTAGTTTTTCTGCTATTTGACATAATTAATTAGTTTTTAACGTATAATATTGATCAATATTTTACAAATCAAGTAACACTGGAATATTTGCTGTGATTGAAATAATCCTGATATAGGTTTCTAAAGAATAGGATTCAAATTTCTCTTTAACCTAGTGATCTGTGAACTGCTAAATGCTCAATAATTTCAATTTGGCAGCAAGAGAAAATAATATTTTTCCATGTAGCAAACCCATGCAAGATGCATGAATTAGTGAAGATCTTAGGAGCTTGTGAAAAAAGCTGACGCATCTAAAGGAACAGCTTTCCCTTTTTGTGCTTGTGTGTACTGCACATCCTTTCAGAACACAGTCCCAAACTGTAGTGCTGTCCCAAATCATAGGATTAATGTGTCTATGGACAGACCTCTTATGCCTCCAGAATGAAGTACTCCTTGCTAATTTCTCTTCAAGACACCAGCTTAATTGCATTTTAAACAAATGGGCTGCTTTGCTGGCCAACTTTTAAATGAGATAACAGCAATGTTCACTCTCCAGCAGTGATGAGTGCCTTGCAGTAGATTCAAAACTCTGTTCAATAACAGGTTTAATCTCACACCAGCAGATTTACTGCAGAATAAACTGCCACTGAGCTCATAATTAGTAAAACAAAAAAACCCAACCTACTAAATATTATTTTCCAAAGCAGCAGGCTATGTTTTAGTGGAAAATTTCAGTCCTTTTCTTTGTATGTTTTATTGATTTTATGTATGATATTGGGAATTCATGCTATGATTTAAGATAATGGTCTTTATTGATCACTTAAGCAGTTGTTTAGCTACACAGTAACAAAATGATGCTCCCATTCATGGAATATGCGATACTGACAGCGGGGAGACCACAGTGCTTCCCTTCTTAATGTTTATTTCTTTTTTCCAAAAGCATATTCGCTGCTGGAAAACAGCAACTGCAAACATTTGTGCTTTAGAAACAATCTTCCCATAATTTTCTTTGTTGCAGCTATTAGTAGCCAATTGTGATTCAGTGATACCCAGCTCAACAAACAGATGTTCCAAAGTATATTCTCTGTAGCATGAAAAGAAAATATTAATGAGGTAATTGGAACTATTGAGGAAAAGAAAATGGTGAGTATCTAGTTCCTAATGTTTGAAGTCATGCCCTTTATCATTTTCTTGTATTAAGAGTCAAAGTGAAGTTTCAGTATCTAACTATTTAAACACCAGAAGGTAAATTTTTAAAAAGGCTTCATTCTGGGTTCAGATTTGTGTGTGCACACTGTGTATGTACTCAGGAAGAAGAAAGTTGGAGAGCGTAATTTAAAAATTTGGCCTGTGATAATTTTTAAAAAACCAAGAAAAAAACCCTCAACAACTCCCAAGGACATAAAGCAGTTGGGAGGACAGGGAATGAAGCCCAGGGTACAGGATGGTTTCTTCTTTTCAATGGGTTGTACAGATAGTGACTGGTTCTGCTTATGAAAGGGGCAGGGTTTTTTTAGTGAATCTGTGCATAATTAGTCCATCTAAACTATAGGCTAACAATTTCTATTTCACATGTATCTTTTAGGTGTACCATTGCAGTAGATACAAGTAATTATTCATTTAATTAATTTCAAAGGTTCCTAAAAAAATTACACATCCTGTAAAACCACCTTTTCAGTAGGACATTTTTCCCTGGTTAGGATTTACATACCAGAGTATTAAAAGGCTAAATTTAGTTCATTGCTTTTCCACTAGAGATAATCTGTTTCAATAGGATTGTGATATTGCAATCATTCTGATGCAATACACATTATGCACAGCATTTGTGTTTAGGAACAGGATCCATTTGGCTATGCTAAAATAAGTATAGAATGATTTCTTTGGCTGCTTCCACATCTTGAAACAGGCGAGCTCTAGAGGAGTCAGTGCTGTCCTGGCACTCAGATTGTCCATACCAGTGAGCCCAGGTTCCCTTCCAAAGGAAATGCAGGCGTACAAGGGTGTGGGGCACAAGGATGCCTCATTACACACCCAGGTCATGTGCAACTGGTGACCAGCACTAAAGGAACTTCAGAAAATTGAGTAGACATACTTCAGAAACAGGCAGTGAGATTCATCTCACCCCTTAGGCACGCAATGTATGATTTATTTGCTTGCTGTTCAGGTTTCGTGAGTCTATTATGCCTTTAATAAATTAGGATAGGTATTGTGCGAAGCTACAAAAAATCTTGCTACCTCATTTTTTAAGAAATACTTTTCATGTTTCAATTGTGTGCAAGCTTTTATAATCAAATGTGAAGGTACCAGGGATGCCATAAACAAATAGGACAGATTCTAACAAAATCCTTCATAAAGATCTGATCTTTGCCTCCTTGTTTGTCAAACCCTGTAAAAACAATGATCAGTAACAAAAGGTTATCACAACATCAGGGTCTGTTGGTATAAAAATATATAATTAATTTTTGAAAAGGAATCTGCACCTAGTTATATGAGATAGTGTGGTTGCCCCTCTTTGTCTGAACAGTCTCTCTGCAGCTGGGTAGCTGCTGTGTACTAAGTGCATTCATTAGTTCTTGTGCTTCTCTTCCAGGTTTTTGAACAGTGGCATTGACTTCCTGACTCTGACAAAATAGAAAAAATTTGGTCTTGTTTTCTTCTCTTGGCCAAACATGAAAACATTTCTCTAAAGTATTTCTAGTGCAGAAATGAGAGATAAAGTGGAGATGAAGTAGTGAAGTAGAGTGAAGATGAAGTTAATTTTAGTGAAGGGGTTCACTAAAAAGACTGGAGAATTTTTAGTGTC
>VYZT01055073.1:4034-27891 GCA_013400735.1 Pomatostomus ruficeps | reverse complement strand
TTTTTTTTTTTTTAATGACTGTACAACATAATGGAAGAATACCAATTAGAATACTCGGGTGTAGAACACACCAGCTCAGTATTTCATTGAAGACTATAAAAAATGTATAATGTAAAATTTAGCTTTTAATCTCATGAAAAACCTGGGGTTTGGATTTTTAAGTATGTACCTCAGGAAAGATATTAAATATTTCAGTATACAGAAATGTGGAATTCAGATATATTTATACTGTTCTTTTATTTGGTTGTGGCTGTCAATGCTTCTCTGCTGATAGCCCTACAGCAGAATGATTCATACCAGTCATGTAATTTGGACAAGAACTGAGGACTCAGGAATTATGGGTTTATTTGTTGGCTCCAGCATAGGCCTTCTTGATGCCTGTAATATTTTTTTGCTTCTGTAGAATAGAAGTTGCCCTACCTGTGGGTTGTGAGGCCAGGCTTCTTACTGATGGAGAGTCACAAAAACCCTGTGAAAGTCATGATCAGACCATCTAGATAGCCTTACTGATACTGTTCAATACACTATTTTTTGTAATATTTGTAAGTGCTGATCTTTTGTATCAGATCTAGCATATTGTACCTAAATAATATTCAGACTCCCTCATTCTCCAGCTGGGAAAATTACCTGGTTGAGAATTGATTGATCATTGCTCTTGTCAATGGAATGTATTTTTCTGACAAACTTGATACTTTCAAGGTATGGTCCCAAATATAAAAATGCTTTTGCGTGTCTGCTTTTTTGTGCATTGTGAGCATTATTGCCATGCCTCAGTGTTCTGCAAACCTCCTGCAAAGAACTTTGTAGTCAAGAAAAAAATACATACCTTGAGAAGAAAAAATAGATACAAGCTCAAGAGGAAATGAAAGAAATTGATTACTGATACTAAATATGTTTATAGGGCATTCCAAAAATTTTAACGTTAAAAAAGCAAAGTTATAGATGCTTTAAGAAAAATCCTTTGAAATAGATGTGTGTATATATATTTATATATACACAAGAGAGGTGGAGGAGTAGTGTTAAGAAATTTGGAGAAAGATGAGGAGAGACACACATGAAACAAGATGAGTGACTCTAGGATAGTTGGGAAGTATGAGTGGGAACAGTGGGGAAGATAAATAACCTCTGCCAGTGGTTTTAAAGAAAGCTCTGAAAAGAATGGAGAGGCATGGGAAGCACTGCTGGAAGCTGAACTGAGCTGTTACATAAAACACGGCATTCCATCAGGATATGCTGCACACCATAAACAGCACAATCTGCAGTGCATGATATGGCACTGCTACAGACCTGGGTAAGAACTTCCTGTGTGGGATGTGTGTCAGCTTTTTACAAGGATCACGTGTGTCTTCTACTCAAACTGTTCTTCATGGATTAGGCATTTAGCTGTGGCAGGTTTGGAGTTCTGAAAAATAAAATTAACTTCTTTCCATTTGCATCTGAACAGTGATTTAATCTATCTGCTAGTTACTAACTTGGCCTCAGGTCCATTTTGGCCTTACAGATGAGAAACCTTTATAGTCCCTCCGTACCATGGAGATGGGGTATCAAAGATATTTCTAACTTTCACTCCAAGAAAACCTCAGAGAAAACTTATATCATCACTCACATGTTTTCTCCGTGTAGGTTACCAAGGGTGCCATTTCATTAGCCATGGTGTTGTAAGCCTGTGCAAAAGCCATTCAATAGAAGCTAACTGTTGAGCAAGTTAATTGGTGGAAAAGATTAATATTATTCTGTTTTCCCATCACAGCAAAAATATTAAATATATTGTGCAAAATCCATTAAGTGGCAAGAAAGACTTTAAGCTACAATAAACTTATCCATTTTTAATATTATCTTTTATATATATTACCAAAAATCCTTTTTTTGTGTCTGTGTATTAAAAAATAAATATTTTTACTGCATTCTTAGAGGAAAATAAATCAAACATAATAGTATGAAATTATGTATTTCTATGGTACAAAATAATGGTTTTGCCCAGTAAAAGTTAAAATTTTTTTGCTGATTTTATAGGATTCCTCTTATTCTGTCACACAAAGAAAAGACAAGAGAAAAAACAAATGCAAAGCTTGACATTGTCATCTGAAATCTTTTGGTGGTTTTTAGATGAAGGTTTTTGCTAAGGACTGCAATGAACATTTTTCCTATTCTGTTACATGGTTCTGTGGGTTGAAACCTTCTCAGAGCTGCATTTTGCTTCAACCATGAAATATATCCTATATATGAAATTTTCAGTAGCTGAATTGGAAATAAGGTAAAAAAGCATCACAGATGGAATGTTAGGAGCTAGGACTCAGTAGGAGGAGATATATTAATGGCTGGTGGATAATTAGTAACAACTTCATGTCTCAGTGTCACTTTTACCATGGGATTGATGCAATGAGCCTGTTAATACTTGCTCACAGTTGGATTTTAGTGGGGATTTTGCTACAGCTGCAGCTGCAACTGCCACAGAGCATTTGTGCAGTACCATGTATGCCCTGCTTGGCTGGATTTGGCTGCAGTGCTTTGGCTCTGTGGGAGTTTTATGTTTCTCTTATTGTTTGTTATTTGCCATCCTGGCTGGTTTATTTCCACCTTTCCTGCTCATTCTCAGATTTGCTTGGAACTTGGCTGCTGATGCGAAAACTTTTTAATTGTAGAGAAAAAGAGCCAATTTCTCTTAAGAAAGAAAAGTGATTGGAGTGACGCTGACTATGATATTATGATCCTCTTTCTCCACCATTTCTACTATTAGAAAGACATCAGAAGATAAAGTGTGACTAATAAGACAAAAAAGTAGAGGTTTTGATAAATACAAGGAGAAACTTGTTGATACATAAATACTAGAGCATTAGAATGGAGGGGTGAGTTCTTTAACCTGTATTTAGTAACATGCAAAATCTTCAAAGCATACAGTGTGAATATTGCCTGGTCTATTTACAGAACTGAGCTGAACTCTGGGTACATTAAAAAAGACCACAATGAATTTCTAATATAGCAACAGCTGAGCAAAAGTCGTGTGTTTTGCCATTCAGGCGCATGCTCTATTTTGAAAAGAAAAATTAGGTTAAAAATAAAAACTTAAATGCTCTTTTTGTGAATCTGAACTTTTCCAAAATAAAGAGCAGAAAACTTACCTAAAGATGTAATTTACATATCATTAAGGATGCTTAGGATAGATATTGAGATATAAATTTCTCTGAGTGGAACTGTGAAGAGTGTAGTTTCAGTCTGCAAACTATCAAACGTCTTCAACTTTCCCATTCTGAATCTTTCTGTAATTTTAAATCAATGATATATCAATAGCTATGATAATTTGTTTTATCTGTAAATAATCTAGAGAGGTAGACACAGATTTAATTTTAAAATGGATAAAAAAGCAAGAAAATTCAGTATTCCAAATATTTACTAGGATCATTGCTGATAGAAGCATCAGCTACTCATGTTTAATATTGGTTTCCATCAATTAATCACATTAGATTCAACCTGTCTTGTGGTTTTTTAAGTTCTATAGAAGGTGAGTATAAATGAAGGACGATTGTGCAGCACGTTCCATTGTACAGTAATATTTATGTTCTACAGTCTCCACATAAATCCCTTTTCACAAAGATTTCTAACTCCAATAAAATTCCTTAGGGATTAAGTTTCCAGGGATTCAAAATTATAGATTCATTTTCCCCCCTTAACTCCAGTCATTTATGAATATATTACACTGTTCTTTAAAGCTACCTAGAAACTTTAAAATATTGTCTTGGATATTCTATTTTTTCCTATATTTATCAATAGCAGGCTTGTTTTCTATACTGAAAATATCCTAAATTAAGATGAACTGAGTGTACATTTTAATATTTTGACAATCTTTTGAGATGGTAAGAAAAAAAATACATTTGTAAGAACATCTCTTTAGCCAAAATATTGTAAGGACTTCTAGTATGTAAAGTTACCGAGCATGCAATGCTCTGTGGATGAAGAGCTCCCCAGGTATGCACTGATGGGGAGACTGGAGCTGTTTGTGTCAATGGTTTGCAAATAATGGTTCTCTGGGAGAATTTTAAATTGCAGTTTTCACTCCAGACTGGTGCTTTTTAGGATGAGCTGAGTTGCTGTGAGGCTTGGCACTCTTCAGCGCACCTTAGGCAGCAGTTCTTATACTTCCATTGAGATTGTAACAGCTGGCCATTACAATCAATCAAGTGATATTTCAGGCGTAATTTTTTTTAATATTAGGGGAAAAAAGGGAATAAAAGATATTAAATTGCAAGTTGTCCCAGAAAGAGCAAGGAATTTATGGATTTACCTTGGACTATAAAAAGCAGGCTCTTGCAAGTAGATCACAAACTGATCATGCATTTATTTTTATTTGGAACACAGTGGTATTTTCTATTAATATATAGGCACTCTCCATATTTTTGTAGTATTATTCTACATAGGTGGTGGTTATATGTTGCACTACTCTCTGTACATATGAGTGCAGAACACTCAGCTATAAAGGATGTGTGTAAACTTGGGAGGCTGATCAAAACTTCACTAGCCAAACCATTAAATAGATTTTCCTTGCTTTAAATCAAGCCTTCAAAGCAAAAATAAAGTATTAGAGATGCTAGTGAAGAAATTAGGATTCTAAAGAATATGTGGGACAACCTTCAAAGAGGGTCAAAAAAGAACCTTAAAAAGGTCTGGAACAGTAATGTGAGTTAAAACTTTTGAATATCTTAAAGGGAATAGGAAGCAAGAGAATTTTTATTCACTGCCATGTACGACTCAACCAGCAACACAGTTTGTGCAAGTTGTTTCTGATTCTCCTGGAGTCCATGAGTCCAGTGGGTTAAAATACTATTTTTGCACACCATGTTTTAGCACGCTAATATTCTACATTGACTCAAGCAGCTAATCCTATATGAACATAATCATACGTTCATTATATGAACCTGTGATTATATATAATTAGAGTTATTAATGAAGCATTCTTACTGTGTGTTGGTAATTTGCTTATCAATAACAAAGGAACAAAATCATGACTGTAGAGGTTACAATCAGAACACTTAAGGCGAGGAACATCCTTAGCGGTGACGATCTGGGTAACTGTGTATTTGCTATTTGGCAACTTAATGTCTTCAGGGACATTTAACGATTAAAGCACTGTGCCTGAAAGATCAGAACAGGGAAAATTATACAGAAGCTACAGTATGATACAACAAGGTATATCAAATTTCTTCTCTCTCTTGTTCCTGAATTCATGCAATTGACACTCATTTTAATTAGAATTAAAGAAGCAGTAGTTTCAGAAAGTAATGCTAACCACTTAAACTTCCCACCATTGGCATCTGACACTGCAACGGACAGCGTCGAACCGGCTGCTTCAGGGGAGGCACCTGGGCATTCCCTCCAGCCCAAACATGTATTAATCCATGGAATTCTGTACTTTCTGGCAGCAGCAGGGGACCCTCACCACCCAGGAGATCAGATGGAGGGGAGCACGAGATGGAGCTGGCACCCCTGTAAGGGTGATACGCTCCTATCTAACCCCGTCACTCTCTCCCTGTCCCCCCAGCGCCCACGCACAATTCTTTCTCTTTCTTTCTTGTCTTTATTTTCTTGCTTTTCTTTATTTCTCTGTCTCTTTTACTATTAAATAAAATGTATCAAATTTTTGGCACTACCATCTAACCTCGTTTGGTTTTAATATTTTTGGGTATATTTCAAACCCTTCTGGGTCCAAACCATTACTCACAGAGGCTTAGTTTCCTTTGGTCTTCTGTGTGTAAACCAGTTCATAACAGTAACCTTGTGTACAAGCTCTGTTTTAGCTACCATCTCTGCACTGCTGTGCCAGGGATTTAAACAAAGCTCTCACCTCTCTACTATTTTCTATTTTTTCATAATATAATCTTTGTTTCTGATTAACATTACCTCTAAATTAATGAAATCGACTAATCCAGCTGTACATGACTAAACCAGAACAATTTATTAGAGATGTTTCCCCTGCCTGAGGCCTTCCCTGCTTAGCTTTCATTTTCTTCTACCTTGCCTCTCATGGAGGCCCAGTTTCATCACATTAACATCAGACCTCATCCTATGTAAGTTTCATCTTATTCTTGGAATTCCTTTTGGAGTAACATCTCTCAGATGATTGTTGGAATTGATAGGGAAATATTTAAAACTTTTGTTTATGCTCCTAACATCTTATGTCTCAGTTGTCTTAATAAAGTTGTTTTCTGGCCTTGACAAGTCCATCACGTCCAAGTGAATGCTGCAACAAGCCTCTCTCTCTGTTGTGTGATAGGAGAATGCAGGGTAGTCTGTCCTCCCCTTCTGTTGAATTGTCAGCTTCTGCCTTCCATTATACCTTCATTGCCCACTTGTTAGATTTTCAAACAAAGTTTTCTGATTTCTTCTATGTTGACCCTGTACTTGAAAGTTGCCATAAATGTTTAAAACATGACCTCATTACATTCAAGTCCTTAAAACTCTCCCTTGTTATAATGCCTATGAAAGAAATTAGAAGAAACGTCAGGCTGTGGATGTTGCATTTCTTACTTTCCTGGTTTCCTTGTGCACCTGTCTCTGCTTGCATCCCACTGGTCTGTACAGTTTGTTTTGCACTCCCTGGGAAGTGACTGTTTTTGTCTTCATGCTACCCAGCACAGCATAGTCCCACTCCATGATTTGATGCCTCTCAATGTTATCAAATTAAATGCTGTTTTAGTGAGTAGTACGGTTAGGAACTGAGTTATGAATATTCAACTAGACAGGTTAAAATTTTTAGGCAGTTAAGCTTATCAGTTTACATAGAATTGTCTTTTGTGATGGCATTTTATTTTTTTTTCATTATCTTTTTTAATTGTTCTGCTTGTGTTGAACATGCAAAGTGAGGCTTAATAGGTCAGAAACAGGAAGATCTTAAAATATGCCTAATCTGAAACCTCTAACAGTATTCGGATGTTAGCTGAAGTAAACATCTATGCTGCCCAAAGGCTAGATTTTGGATTTAGCCTTGAAATGCCTATACTTCTCTTCCAATTTGTTTTGCCTCCTTGTTTGATTTGTTTGTTTGTTTTGGTTTGTTTTGTTTCTCATAATCTAGAGTAAACTATCTTCAGCAACATAAGGTTTCACAAATAGCTGGCAATAAAGTTGCCATTGTACAACACACAGGGGAGTTTTAAGCAGAAACTCACTCTATTCCTGAATATTCTCTATGCAGAAATATTTGGGGTTTTTTGGAATATGAAGACTGGGGAGTGGGATGAGACCTTGAACAAATAAGAAATTATTTGAATAGTACTCTAGCAAAACTATGGACGTCTAACGTATGCACATCTCTCACATTTTTGCCAGCAAAAATTGCATTTCACTTAGGTATTAAGCCTTTGTCTCTCCAGCCTGATCTACCAATTACTGGCCTTTTCATTTTGTCAGTAATACTCAAGCTTTCCCTTAACTCGGCTGTAATTTGCAAGGACACAAACCATGCTTGAAATTACCTACCTGACTGCACTTTGTGTGAAGAACTCCATCCTCTTGGCTGTTTTAGATTAACAGTGAATTACAGTTCACTTCAATGTAATTAGATCTAATGAGGTGCACATGGAGACCATTGGGCCACCCTGTAACCACATTATATGGACTTGCTAGTTGCCATTTTAATCAATTGGATTGACCTCTGAATACAAACTACCACAATGTACAAAGAACTTTGTGACCCAGTTGCCTATTTACCTGAATGCAGGGAGAGATGATAAAAATTGTCCTCTGATCAGGAAAAACTCTTTCTCTAGGAAACCTTTTGAAAAGAAATTCTGTTTTCAAAAGTGTGGTTAATGTTGAAGAACACATCTGGTGCAGACAGCTCGGTGTGGAAGCTGCAGTTCAAGCGCAGGCTGGAGCCCAGAGAGACAAGAGGCCGTGAACAGCCAACCCTTGGGGTCACAAAGGGCACAAAGACTGGGGGCACTGGGCAAGTGAACGGACACTGGGAGACAGCATGAGCCAAGGAGGCGGGAGGGACAGGGATACTTGTGCATAGGTAGGCGTGAGAGGAGGGATGAAAGCCCAGGGGTTCCCTTCTCGGGGGTTCTCTTCAGAGGCAGCAGCTCAGGCTGTTTCTGTATTACTGTGCCATGAATAAATGACTTTGTGGAAGGAAACATCTGAGCCTCTGCTAAGGGAAACCTGGTCTGACTGTGCCAGTGGGTGTGCAGGGAGCCAAGCCACTGCTGTAGAGGGGCTTTAGTCCCAGCAGTGACGGTCTCATAAGTGGTCATATGGGAAGTTTCCTGAACAGTTGACATGATTGGTCATATCATAACTAAAATTAAAATATTACTATAAATACTTTCTATCCCGGTATGACTTGATTTGAAGTTTCATCATTGACTGTTAGGAGACAAAGCTTAAATTTCATAAGAAAAAAATTAATTTTATTGGATGATATTCTGGTGACGAAAATAAAGGACAGCCTTATATAATCCTGTTGAAAGTAGGCTAAATTTCCTACAAGGTAGTTTAGTTTAACTGCATTCAGTAACTGTTTTTGTGTGATGGAGGAAATGTTTTCACTTATTCTGGGATACACTCTCCAAGTCCTTATCAAGTGAATCTGCCACTAACTAAAGATTAGTCCTTCCAAAGAAAGGACAGTGGATTGTAATTTACAGAATTGAACTTTCATTACGAAGTGACGGTTCATGGGGAGAGTTAAACATGGGGTTAAAGCTATGAGGGTTGAGTGTTCTGTTTCCCAGAGAAACTTTGAATACAGCAAAATGAGAAGCAGTGGGACAAGTTCTACAGTTTTTTACACAGATGTGGATCTGTTTGTCTCCATGTGATCATTGCTTTTCTGTTTCATGTTCTGCTTCTTGTGGTAGTTCCCAACAAATATTGATGTAGAAGGGAAGAGAGAAAGATTTTTCAGATGACTGTAAAGCGTTGTTAGAAAGTATAATTCAGATTTTTTTCGTGGACAAAACACCCATCCAAGGGTTTCAGTTTCCTTGGGCTACTCTTCCTCTTGTATTGCTGAAGACTTTTTCCTTCCATTGTCTTAGTTGCATATGTGTGCTAGAAGGCTTTATACTCTTTAGGGCAGAACATCTTTTTCACTTCCAGGAGTTTACAGCACATGTGACAGAGGAATCTTGATTGCTGTGTAGGACTGCAAGCCCATTTCTCTTTTTGAGTTCCATTGACAAACAGTTTTTATATCAGACAGGTAGCCCATGAGACCAAGGCTACCTGATTTAACTGCTTACTTGATACAAGTAGCAATGAATGAGATGTGGAAAAGGAAAGAAGGGGTCCCCAAGCATGGGTTTGACTGAAATGCCAGGAAAACCTGTCCTGGACAAGGGCACATACACATAGAGGAAAGAAAGCATGGGAAGAATTGGTAGATGCAGTCTTCAGGAGATGGAAATGAGATGGGTCTATGGAGCTCTCTCGCTCATATGTCAGAAGAATTCACAGGCAATCTGCAATGGGACACCCTCTCTAATCCCCTTAATGCATGAGTTTGGTTTCTATTCTACTTTCCAGAATAAGTTTTGTGTTTGTGCTAATGAAGAATTAAAAAACAAAAGAAAGAAAAAGAAGCAATAAAAAAGGTGGAAAAAAAGGTGGAGAAAAAGGGTAGTTAGGTCCTTCTTAGAAATTCAAAGTGATTTTTAAGCTATTTTATATATGTTAAGTGCCCGTAGATATATAGGAATAGCAGTAATGGCTTGTCTATTCTTTATGCAACAAAATATTAATAGGCCCAAAATGTTTGGGATGTGTACCTACCCAGTATTTGCATTGTTAAAACCTTGGTAATTATGGCCTCATGCCTTGGAGAATAAATATTTGCAAATAATGGCTGAAATAGTTCTCATTAGTCATTTCCAGGAGATTGAAATAGCTCCGTTTTATAAGTCTCCTAGGTATATTTGAGAATTAGTGTCTTACAACTTTTGGAATATCTTCTGCACCATACCGTGTGAGAGGACATGAGTCAGATGTGCAACCTAACAGGAATCAGCTATGAATTCCTGGTTATGAGTCATGCTGAGGAACAATGTCTTGATCCTTGCTTCAAATTGCAAGCATGTAAACTTCCTTCTTCCTATTGTGCTTAACTTCTAAATGAGAAAAGTCCTTTTGTACTTTAATTAAAGGAAACATCCTAAGAAATCATGCTTTATTCTAACTACATGTCTATGGAAAAGGAAAGATAAGTTTTGTGGTAACTCAATGAAATAACAAGCATTTTATAGAAGTTGCCAGATTAGACAAAGGTATTTTTATCTCATATATATATATACACATTTTTAACTCTGTTTCTGTTATGAATACATATTCATTTAAATGCATCAAATCCCATCTTCTGATATTAATGTAGGTTATCAGTTGATGACAGATATAATTATCAGTGAACTGTATGACCCACTGGTAACTGATTAATACATAAAGCATGTTGGCTTGCTTGTAGACCTTTTATTCTGGTTCCTTCACATCTTACAGTCTGCTTACTACTGTATATAGTTACCATAATATGAAATAATCTGAGAATTTAAATGTTTTTCTGTACCTAATGAGTCCATCTAATGGTAAAATGAAAATTAAAGCATCCTGAACTATATTAACTGGATGAAAATACTGGTAGCCTGTGGAATAAGCATCCTCAGGATCTATGCTAGCCACTCTGCAAGGCATTGAAAAGTGTTCCTGTAAAATATAAACTGGATTACAAATGTTTTCATTTACTTCTTCCATGGATTCTTTAACTGTACTGTGGACTAACTGGTATGGATGGCTGCCCTAAAATTGGTCTCCTCTAATGCAGCTTTTCCTATATCGTTCAAGTACATTACAACTATGGTATAAATGGTACTTGACATTTTTCAGTTATTTTCTTACTGAGAATTAAAATGCAAGTGAACTTAGGGTAGGAATTCCTGCTGAGTAGACTGGGTTGAGGTATAAACTTGTAAAGGATTTATGAGTAAATAGGCAACCTGAAATACGCATTGACTTGACTTGTGTTTGAACTCTCTTCCTTTTTCTTTCCAAAGGTTGGTTGATGTCAGAGGACATCTGTTTCCTGTAGTGCAGAAAGATGTAGACATTGAGAGAACAGAATTTTAATCTGTTCAGTAAACTACAATTTAAATGTTTGTTTCAAGAACCTGAATAGTTACTACATAGGAATTTTGAGTGCAGTGATTTTCTGCTTGTGTCTGTAAGGTCTCAGTGGTATGCTGTATCTCACAGAAATGAAGCATGACATAGCCTCATTAAGCCAGTACTGGCACCTTCTCAGCCTTGCTGAGGACAACCAAATCCCAGGTAACTTCTGAGTGAAGGAGCTGGTTCTGGTGTGAAGTATCCCTCAGTAGGAGGATGTCCTTTGTAGAAGGTAAGGAGTGTTCTGGTGAAGCTCCTCATTCCTGTTGTCCACGGGTGTACACACAGTCCTGGTGCCACACTAGCTCTCTTAGTCTAGAAGGCTGGACAATCTTGAGAACCCAGGTTACTAATTTATGATTAAAGAAACTGTACATTTAGGCTATTCATATTTGTATGCTTTCACTGTTAGCATTAAATTAAGAGTATTTTAGTATTGCTGAAGTAGAAAGTAGTAGTACAAATTTGCTGATGATCATATATCCCTTATTGGCAGATATTATTTACTTTTTCATATTCCTTACCTAATTCTTGAGGCAAAGCTAAAATTTTAAAAGAAAATATTGTCCTTTTAGGCACTAAAAGTAATTTTGCTTCATTTGTATAAAAAGTAATCTGTCACTGTGCTTCAATACAAATTAAATAAAATTAATAATTAATAGAAAAATGGCCAGAACTGCTATTGTTCTGGTGTTTTTTTTTTTTTTTTTTGTTATGCTGTTTCGTTGTTTGGTTTTCTGTGTGGCAATAATAACAGGAGCATTTGCAAAACAACAGCATTTTGGCTTCAAACCCAATTAGAACAAAAAGCACAATAACACATTATAATATAAATCTGACATGTAGTTTTCCTTTAGGAGATATTTAGCTTTTAGCTTTAAACAAGTCCCTTAGAAGCTTTAGGGTTCTTAGGATGCCTAGAGTCAATTTTGAACAATTTTGCAACTTACTACAGGGAAACTTAATTCAAATTCAACAAAACACTGAAAGAGGTAGTGCTTTGGGGCACTTAACTTCCTCAAAGGACCATTAGTATGAAACCTCAGATGGGGAGAAACAAGATGTAAATAAAATATGTCAACCTAACCCCATAGTAAATAGCAAAAATAGCTCTCTCTTCTTAAGGAGGAAAGATTGTGCTTTGCCCTATCCGGACATATAAATATCACTGTGATAGCAAAATTATGACAATGCATTGTTTCACTGTCAGAGAGTGGGATGAAGTTCTTCTGTACTGGAAGAGGTTCAATCATTAGTTCCAAATACAATATCTAATTCCCTGATTCTTATTTGAGAAAGATTCTGCTAGCATTGACCTTCAAGTCTGCATTCCTGAAGGAAGTACTTCCTGTAGTACTTCCACAGAGAACACTTAATGATATGGGTGAAGAATTTTCATTTTGTGAACTTTTAGCACTGGATGCTATTGATGACATGTGACTCATGGCCTAAGGTGTGTTTTCTGAGCTGTGACAAACTATGACAGCTTTAATGCTAGAAAACAACAAATAATGTATTGAGTGTTCTCATTATTAATTTAGGCAGAAAAACCCCTTAAAACTGAAAATAAATTCCTGCACTTGCAGACTCTTGTGGTACTTGGTGTTTGGCTGTGTGCTTATGATTAACAAATTGTTTCACGCTGAAATTAGCAGTAGAACCACCTCCATACATGTATCTAGAAAAGTGAGCACCATATTTTTATTAATATTCAGCAGTCCTGCTCTTCTGTGAATGCTGCTTTTTCAATATCATTCTCCAAAAGAGATGTAAATATCACACACACTTCTTCCATTAATAGTTTCAGGTTTTCTCAACTTAGCACATTAATTGTGGTGCTCTTGCTACATAATAGAATAACATCTGATATAAGAAGCATTTTGAAAATAATGTGTTTAATCAGAAAGTACAAGAAAACCATTATTCTGCCCCTAAACTCCTAAAATACTTCTTTTTATCCCCAGATTCTTTATGCAATGGCACAATTGTGACACTAAGACTCTTCTGCCATATATACATAAAAGTATTTAGAATGGCTTTGTGTTGTTATTTTTGATCTGTGTGTACTTACAGTTAACAATTACTATTATGGATCCTATAATATCTTTGTATATTAATCCTAGGTAAAATTAATTTAGACACTTACTGAGATTTATAAAATCCCTTTCCTTATTGTTGACTCCATTGATATACCTAGACATTAACAAAAGCATTACAATATGAACTGAAAAAAAGATTTTTATTTCTGTTCAGAATATTTTCATTACAAGACCCTGAAGGAACCTGTAGTCACATGCTCCCTGGATTTAATTAATGCTTTATTGACTATTGAATTATTTCTTTCTTGTTTATTTGATTTGTTGAACTGAAAATTGTGATGAAGCTAGATACAATTGAGAAATGATAGGTAGATAATAGACAGACATGATATATGATAGACAGGTAGATTTAGACTAGATATATAAAAGAAATTACTTCTGAGGAGGGTAGTGAAACATTGGAACAGGCTGTCCAGAGAGGTGGTGGATGCCCCATCCCTGGGAACATTCAGAGTCAAGTTGGACGGTGCTTGGAGCAACCTGATCTGGACAAAGATATCCCTGCTCATTGCAGGGGGGTTGGACTAGATGAACTTTCAAGGCTCTGTGGGTCTCTTCCAGGTTAAACTATTTTATGATTTTTATGTAGGATTTTACTTCCTCTTTTCTTGAAGAATGGAAATAAAACAGGCCAGTTTGGGGGAGAGGGGCTGGGAGTGGAAGAAACCTCTGAATTGCTCAAATTTGCTATTTAACTAACTTTGTATTTCATTGCACAGCAGGCCTGTACTATTGCCAACAATACAAGAACAAGAAGAATCTCTTAAAAAATATATGAAACCCTATCTGACCCTCGAAGGTATGCACTATCAGATGATTATGTTTTGAATTTTGTTGAGGAAACTCTTGAGATGTTCATATGTGAACAATGCACTGGAGTTATTTTTTTCTCTTGGAACTTATTATATCTCAAGATCTTTCCAAAATAATTTTTGGCTATTAAAAAAAAAAATCTAAGTTTGCATATCCTTTATCTGATCTGAAAAGAAAGCTATTTATATTGACTAAGTGATTTATTTATTTCTGAATGGAATAAAGGGAATATTTAGGAACAGTTAATATTAACAACTTTCTCTGCCAGTGTATGGCAGAACACATTCATAAACAAGGCCATTCCTAAGTACAGCAGAAGGTATTGCTCCTGGCAAACGTTAGCAGGGAAAATGATAAGATTTGTAGTATCTCATCACTGTAGCACAGTACTGTGAGGTCAAAACATTTGTCCCATGTTGCTTTCCCTATTTTCTTCAGTTTGACATGCTGCACTGCAAAGATACAGACCTGCTGTCACAATCCCAGTAGATCAAGTTGTTGATTTCAAATATTTTCAGCTCCTTCAGGGTAAAAGCACTGTACTTGCAGCCTCACCAGTGAGCCAGATGAACCCTCAGTACATTGTGTAGTCACTTTATTACCTCTGTCTAGTGCTGACTGAATAACATCAGGAGTAAAAAAGATGCTTCTGCATATTCCCTTCACTTTTTTCCTCCCCTAAGGCAGCATGGTACAGGGAATAGGGTTCTGTACTGACAACAGTCACTGCACTACTTTGCTTTGTATCCTTTGCCTTCATACATCTTTCTGTAAACACCTAAAAATGGTTATCCTCTCACCATTTTCAGGATTCATTGATAAATAATTCACATACAAAAGAGTAGGAATGCAAAGAAGTTTTTTGTCACAGCTGCAGTTTAATACTAGCATTTCTTACAATCTTAATCCTTGCCAGTTTGCATACTCTCATCTTCATCTCGTCTGCTTTCTCAGGAATGATCTTGTCTTTCTTTCTGCGTAAGAATAATGATATCTCTGTCACCTTCCTTTATTGCCCCAGAGGTCAGCATTTGGGAGGTTTTTCTACCTTCCTGTCCTTTGGTATTGTATAATCTCAGCTATCGAATTGCCTTTCATTCCAATTATAATATGACTTTAACTGCTCTAGAAATATGCTGATACCTCCTTATCTTGATTAATAATGTGCAGCAACATCTCTTGACATGAGAAAAATATTGCTATAATATAGAAAAAAATTGACCCCCACAATACATGACTACTATAAAACAGGTTAATACAGCCTCAATATCTCATTTAAGAAATAGAAAAAATTTTAAAAATCAATTTGTAGGATTAATTTTGCATACACAAGTCTGACTCATATCAAGGCACTAAGTTTCAGTTTTTACTTTGAACCTTATTCACTGTAAGTTAAATATGAAGTTGCTCAATACAATAGAAAATCTAATTTAAGAGTAACAATCTTAAAAAGATTAAAAACAAAATAAAAAAAACATTTCTCAACAAAACTCAGAAGTCTCTTCAGGAACTTGCTGGATAGCACATGTGGTTTGTAAAGGATTACACCACAGAGATGTCTTTGTCCTGTGGTATGGGAAAAGCAAGTGCTGGGAAGAATGGTGTAACATGAACTAAAGTCAATTGGAAGGTATCCGGTCCCTTCCAGAAGCTGTTAATTAGCTACTTGGAGCACTTTCCCCCTCTTCTTTTCCTCCTACCATTCATTAATCTAGATAATGGAATTGCTGGGATTTACTTCAGAGAGACAATTTTATAAAAACAAGTACAAATGTACATCTTTCAAAGCCAAAGAGAAAACAGCTTCCCAGAAACAAGTCAATACCGCATCCCACTGTCAAAACTGGGGCAGGGTGTGGCAAGGGAGCTTTATTTTTTTGTTTTATTAAAAAGGGAAGCAATGCCATTTATAATAATTGCAATAACAAAGTCTAAATGAAAACACCAAGCAGTTATACCTCTCTTGTTTTAACAATTCTCTGTTATGCCCATGATAGGTAATGATGGCTTGGTTTAAGAGAAAAGTTGTTTTCTTAATCCATTTTTTTTATTAGAAATGTTTTTACTCTGTAAGGATGTTTCTATCCCAGCTACAGTATTCACCCAGGTGGACTTGTTGTATAAGTCAGTGTAGCTTAATCAAATAGAGAAATGGATAAGAAAAATATTAAAGTTACAATGTTGGATGCATACAAATATATATACACATTTAATCTTTAGGGAGTAGCCTGTTTGGGTAGTATAAAAAAATAAATATTTTTTGTTTTGTTGTGTTTTTTTCCTGTGAAAATCAATGGTTCTTTACAGACAAATGATATACCTTAAAAGAAAAATAACAACATTAACTCTGCAGTTGCATTTGGTCTGAAAGCAACCTAGTATGTGCAACACTTAATTTGTCAAGACATTCTGACAGGTCTCATCAAAAATCCAGTATAAGCTTTACTAGTTTGGCTCATTAAATTGGAAATGGGCTTGGAAAAGGTCATGGGGAATTAGAGGTTACAGAACAAATAATCAAACCAATTAGCTATAACTTGAATGTTGTGAGCTCCCTAAAAGAGAAAGCAGACCTGACCTTGTCAAAGAGAGGAGGATATTAAAATTGCATACCAAGAAGTAGTCCAGAAAGCTTAATACACTATGTAAAATATTGCAGAAATTTGGGTTTTGTTGTTGCCATTTTTTTGTTTGGTTGGTTTTTTTAAGAACAAAACTACTAAACCTCTCCCTCCCAACATTATGATACTGCTGTACTATGCTGGCTATCTATTTTAGAGGTTTCTGATTCACAGTAAAGGTTGCTTGTTTATATTGTGATGTTAGGTACATTAAAGTCTCAAGATCTGATCCTTCTCACATGCTATATTGTAAATTAGAAATAACTCCATTGAACTTAATTATGTCAGTGTAAAAGTGATATAAGAAGAAAAACGGCATTAATGTACATATTAATTTTGATTAAAATAATCCATTCTGTGAAATCTGAAAATGTATACCAAGTTGTTAAATGCTTTTTCTCTTCATGTATGTTGACATAAAATTCTTGTAAGTTCTTGTATGAATTAACCAGTTTGCTGAATTTTATAACAGGTTAATGACAGTACAAAATTGCCTTGAAGAAAGTTGAAGCTATCCATGTTGTATCAAATTTTTTGTTTTCTTTAGTACTGAGCTCAAAGGGTCTCTATTAGTTCCTAAAATAATTATTATTTTTTGAATTTTATTTTTGTTAATTTGCAGGCACATATCAGATAAATGTCTGGTAAAGATCTGAGGGAGGATCAGACTAACAAAATAAATATGGATTGTATTTATTTTTTAATTTGTTAAAGGATTGTCAGAGAGACGGTTGGTTCAGTTAAGTACCCTGAAGATTATCACTGGAGCTTCCGAGTTTGATCACTTGGCCCTTCTCAACTTCTCTGATCTCACATTGGCCCAATATGATAAGTTAGATTTAATGTTTGTTAATTTAAACCGGTCATGAGAGAACAGAGAGTGATCAGAGTAGCTTGTGTCCCCTTTTTACATGCTGTTCATAGTTAAGATTTCCTCACAAGCTGTCTATAGTTAAAAATGCACTGGAAGATAAGTTTGTTAACGAGGCTGTTTAGGTTGCTTGAATGCTTTGTGTAAATCACTGACCTTGCAGGAGGCAGGTAGAATGTTATCACATCGGCAGCTGAAAGGAGANTTTGCTTTCTGCCGCTTGCTAATAAATCTTAAATTGATTGTAATTGGGCTCTGGCAAGTTTTTTGCCGCAATTACTTATAACACCAATATTTTCAGAACTGTTCTACACCTTCTTCACTAACTCTAAAAATTTAATTCCCAGTGACTGCAATTAACATTTTTGCATGAGGACATGCTTTGAATGATGATTTGCATTTACTTCTTAGAGATTACTTTAGTCTGAGAAAGAAGGATACCAAAAATCTAAACTTCTCTCTCAGCTGAGATTATTGTGCTCCACTGCCCCAGAGAGAGGCTGTGTAATTCCCACCAGCTCAGGGTTTTGGCTCCATTGCCCTGAAGGTTTAGGAAACTAGAATATAGTGTGTGAAAGGGTTCACTGCTGGAAGGGGACGCTTCTGCTGGACTGGAAGGCAGAGAAGGCTCAGGGCTGGATGTCCCCCTAAACAACCGAGAACTTACATGTTTCCCTTAAGTGGAAATCCCAGACAAACTATTTGAGAAGTGTAATAACTTTATCAACACAAAAGCAGATAAATAGCGGGAGCTGGAAGTGGAAGGGAAATGCTGCACTGCATGTGTACAGCATTTGTTTGGAATCAGGCTCTGTTGAACATAACTGCTCAGAAAGCTGGAAAGAAAACGGAATAATGGCATTCAAAGACAAAGGCTTTGCCATAAGGCAACATTTGTGATAAGTGCTTTCACAGTGCTAAACTATCATTTTGGATGTCGTGTGAGAGAGCAGTTGATGAGTTGAAGGTGACAAAGGGTCACTTCTTCAGGGCCAGAAATGACTTCTAAAATACAGACTTTTCAGAATCAGCAATCTACCAAAGTTGTAACACAACTGTGTGGTATCTTGAGCAGTCCTGAAAAACACCAGGCCACTGGAATATATTTCATAGCAAGGCTAAATAAATAAACTTCCTACAGCCTACTAAAATAACTTTTCAGGATCTATTCCGCTTGTGATCTTACCATGCTACTCATGTTAGAGATAAAAGAAAATTAAATTCTGTGTTTTTGAGGAATATGAGCAGAATGACTGAATGATATTAAGCAGGACCTGCAGTGAGATCCTTTGTTGAACTCAGTTTTAAAATGAAGGTAAGGAGACGGTTTCAAATAATGTTATTAAGGTCTATATTAGTTTCTGCAAATAAACTGTATTTTCTATATAACTTTCATTACACCTTATTCCAGATATGGAATATTTGGTTGGATTTCTAATAATTCAAGAATTTATTTTTGAGTTTTCTTCTCTTTTGCTAAGTGTGAAAGAAAAGTTGTGCAAGGTGATAATTTTATAGCAGAGTGTAAAGGCTCCTGTTTATTTGAAGTTAGGTTGTTTTCAGAAAAACATGTGTATTGTTTAATTGTCATCATTTCACTGTAATTTGTAATTTTTAAAATAAAAGATTCACCTCTTGACATATTGCTGTAATATCTTTCTCTGGGGGTTAAATGTCTTCTATTTTCAAGCCCTTTTTTGTTTTTGTGTGTATTTATAGTAAAATATTGAAAAGCAGTATATTCTCCATGATCAACAAGATAGCAATGCATATAAACTCATGATATAGCAACAAATTGCTTTAGGCCAAAGCAGCTGACCTGCAAACAAAATGTTCTTTCAAATATCTTTTATCTACTGTCAAAATGTATTCTACATCTGGATGAAAATCAATGGTATTTGTGTCCTTCAACCCTTCCCCATGGATTATATATGTACTACATAGCCCCTATATTAAAGGTTCTACTGCTTTTTAAAACTTACACCAAATTCCTAGCTTTTGTCCTCTGGGTTGTTTTGGATTCAGGATTTAGGAACATTCTTTAGTTCTTTTTCTCATTAAAGTTCTGTCCTTACATGGTTCTGCATTATAAGCAAAAGTCACCAAATCTAGAGTAAAAACCAAACACTGAACAAAATATAACCAAAGGCTTAATCTTGAAATGTAGCAAGGAGAAGTTTGCTGATTAATAGATTTTCATTTTCTATCAACTTTTGACCAAAGCGTAGGCAGAAGTCAAATGTTCTGTAGAAGGCATAAGAACAAGGGTAGTGCAGTAGTTATGCACATTGCCAGCCTTTCTTCACGGGTAGTATTTACTTAAACAGATAAATAAATAATGCCTTTAAATCACCATTCTCACTGGGGAAAACACTGAGGAGACTCTGGGCTATGTTTAGGTTCATGTCAACAAACTGCTAGAAACAGCACCAGGCTAAATGTCTTGCCTCAGGTCAGATGTGGTTTATTAATCCAATCTGAGTGGAACCCAAGTGCTTGACTTGCAGCACCTTTTCTGAATGCACTGCTTTATTTTTAAAAATGAATACCCTAATCTGTTAAAAACCACCAAAAACCCCTCATGAAATATTTATCATGATACAGCTTCAGATGTGGTACTTCAGATAAAGCACAGGCTAATTTTGCTGTAATATTTGCTGAAAGCCCTTTTGATAGGAGAGCTATCATCTGTCAGTCGAAGGGAAATGGTGGGATCTCATCAGAGCTGTATAGGAAGGGTTGGCTTCCTCTTACGGGTTCTGCATTTGTCCTTTGTTATCAGCTGTGCAGAAAATGAGGTTTCTGGATTTTCCCATTTTTAGGATATCTGGAGAAATCACATTTTCTGTCTGTTGATATTGGTCTAGAGATAAACTTGTATCCAAGATGATGCAATAGGTCATAAATTTTTATTTTAAAAGCTGGTTAAAAAAAAAATTCAAAGAGGAAGAGATTTTTCTGCATTGTTGTCATCTACCCCCTTTCCCCTAAAAGAATGTGGAGAATCCTTTGTTCTGTATAAAACGTCTGTGATGCTGTAAAGTGCCAGGCTCTGTTATTACAGTAATAGTAGAAAATGAAACTTCCAAGTAAAAATGACCTGAAAATTCATAGAACACCAAACTACATTCCTGTAAAATGGACTAGAGTGAAACCTTAAGACTTAAAGCATTGTATATGAATCTTTTCTTTTTCAGTGACTAAATTCTATCCAGTGCAGTGAAATTTTCAAAACTGAGAGGAAAAGTCGAGGAGTCTCAACCATTTCTACATTCATGGATTGCATGAAAATATGTAAGTTCTCTAACTTCCTTTAATAGTGCTTGCCTGACTGGATTTGACGTTTTAATCATGTTCATGTTCTGGATTTATGCAATTCATTGCTATAGTAGTGGTCTGAACACTCCCCAAGAGTTTTGTGGATAAGTGACAGTTTACTTTATTTTTTTTGAAATTTATATCATAAAAGGATTGGTGAAGATTATAAAATATTAAACACAAAATAAAATCTCACTTTGGTAATTAATACACTAACAGAACCTAACATTGTTTTAACAAAAAGTTCTCTTAAAAAACTAATTTTTATAAGTAACATTCCACCTTACCAACAATTCTGCAAAGTGCTGGCCATATTATCTTTCTCTGAGTTGGAACTTATTCAGTTTTGAATCACCATGGAGTCCTTTCCGAGAGGCTGTAGAATCATTGACCTGTTTCTAGGCCTTTGATCTTGAAATTTTAAAATAGAACTAAAATACAAAACAGTTGCATAATCTCAGCTGTGGCAAACCCAGCAAAACCAAAAACAAAACAAGAAAATTTGCTTGGAGTGTTGTTCAATGAGCCAGGTGGGTACTGGCTTGCTTAAGTGGGTAAAGGGAAGGTAGAGTTAGACACCTGTCATGGGATATTTTGTGATACTGCTTGTAAAATGCCATTAGGTACCATCTTCATTCTCAACTTCCATGTGAGGAGGCAAAGGAATGTTAAAACCATACAGTGAAGTAAGAGGCATCCAAGCTTTTTTGTTCATTTATCAAAAGATTTTGCCCCTAAGGTGAAAATTGTAAGTGTAACCAGTGAGCAGGCAGTCAGATTTTAATAAAGGCAAAATAAAATGCACAGTGTAACTGTGATGTAGTTTCGTATGTTTGGGCTTGATAGCTACAAAGATGATTTAAAGACAGATAAAGAGAAAATACAGATAATAAAGAGGCTGCCAGATCTTCAGACCTGACAAAACATTAGACATTTATTTGGAATAGATTGGTCTTGTAGTAAATATAGTAAACTAACATGTTCAGCCACACAGAGGCCATTGTTGCAGAGAGGAATTCAGCGAGAAGTGCTGCTCAAGTACAAATGTACACTGAAATGCAAAGTAAGTATTTACATCCCTTATGAGAAATATTACACTTTTTTTTAATCTCTAACCTTTAAGTAACTTTATGCAATTAGAAAATAATTATCTGATAACTATATTTTCTGCTGAAGCTTGTTTTAGGATATCAAAATTCAAGAGAGGGAAGTTAAACTTGGAGGAGGCAGTTGGGAAGCTGTTAAGCTCATACGCACTTTTATGCTGATGCAACTTCATCTTTTGAAAGGTAAATCCATTTATAAATTGGATAACTTCTTGGTACCTTAAACCAATTCACACTTTTAGGGATTGCATCATCACAGCTTGTTTTATATGACACACTGCACTGGGATCATTTTAACAAAAGGTCAAAATCAGTTAAAAACAAAGTTCCAGCTCACTTTTTGCACTAGACTAGTTACTTAGAATTTAATGAAATACCCAAACCTGGAAGGAAGAAAGAGGATGAAATATTGTAAAACTCTACCCAATAATAGATTGTGACACATGGAATTTATGAATCTCATTACTTCTTCTTAATTAATCAGAAGCTTATCGTAGCATTTGAAATAATAAAATTACAGTTAAAGCCATTCACAAATGATGCTTGGACATAAGTGCAAGGAGGCTTTATTGATTTCTGGTATCACCTGGGTTTCAGAGAGATATACCATATGTTGGACATATGAAAATAGCAGGAACAAAAAAAAAAAAAATCTCTCCTATCAGTTAATAAAGTTTTAAATGTTTGTAAAGAATTGAGTGGGTTCAGTGCAGCACATCCATGTGTCTTTCATAATATCCCATCAGTTAAATGAACCACACAAATAATAATTTAAAATCTATTAAGTACATTTTTTGCCACAGAATTTATTTAAAACACACTTTTACTATTTTATTAATATTATTCTGGGTACTGAGTTAAGTATGTTTTCTATAGAAAAAGCAATGAAAATTAATTTGCTATCTATGCCTCTTCTATGAAACATACCTGCCATGACGCATAACATTACAGTGGGAAAATAATCATAACCAGATTTGGTATGCCTTCATCTTCCAAAATAATTTTCAAAGCATTTTATGTGGCTCTTAAAAGTCTTCTGAATTGTATCATGTCAGTTGCAGGTCATAGGCCAAAGAACCTTTGATTTCTTGCACTACAAGGTACTATGGCAAAAATGTATCTTGGAGAAACCAAAGAAATAATGCAGTGTAGATACACAGTGTGGAAAGTAAGAGTTGTTGTTACAAGGACCTTGACTCATTAGGAGAGTGTTATAGAAATTTTAAAAAATTGTTTATTTAAGACCTAATCCCTTGAAGCTGGATGAATATGGACTTTGTTTCATTTTTTACAGCTTTAGGGGTAGTTGTCTCCTACAGCACTTGGTCATGTTAACTCATACCCCACTGCCAGTAGGTGAAATGGATTTTACCCTTTGGCTTTGGCTCAGATGTGGAAGCTCCCAGTATTCAGACCTTTTGCCTACTATATTTGTATGTACCTTGAGCAGAATTCCTCCACTGGTCGATTCAGTATAAGCTTTGAGAACTTGTAAATAGTTTTTTTAAATGATTGAGAATTTTCTGAGTCACAAAGCTGTTTAATCTTAACAGAAGTGATGTGACCCAATTAAGGAAGAAGGTAACCTAGAAAATACATTTCCTAAAACTTACCACTTCCTTTCTAGCTGTTTCTTTACACTGGAACTTACTTAGTTCTCTTACACTGGAATTAATCCTTGTGCAAGCCTGTGTACATTCAGACTGTTACTTCTTTTTTAGAGAATGACTTCTGAGTATTTGAGATGATCTGTTTTCATTTGTTCCTAATAAGTTCTATCACTTTGTAGAGAAGCAAGGGAACTGGACTTCTCAGCCTGGAGATTGTTTATTCACCTCTTACCTCCTCAACCAAAATTTATTTTATATTAAGCTTCTTTTTTTT
>VYZT01055071.1:115178-137253 GCA_013400735.1 Pomatostomus ruficeps | reverse complement strand
GGAAAATATTCCATGCAGTGCCCAGCTGTAATTAATGAATAAAAAAGCATACACTTTCTAACTTTGTTGTTAGAGAGTCCTTGTCCTTCTCAGTTGGGTATCGATATTAGATCTATACCCATATTTTAGTAAATCAATATGACATGCTTCCAGCTCATCTACTGTCTATTTCTTTAATTTCTTGTAAATTGTGCTTTATGAGCAATGTCAGAAGCTTTGAGCCTCTCTGTTGGAATTTTTCTGCAAATATTTTTTTAATTGTTTTAAGGTCTTTCATTATTTATTGCAAATTTATTTCAGTTATCCATTATGTTTTCTTTTAACTGGTGAAACTTGCATTTTTATTTCTAGATACATTTTTTTCTTGTTTCTCTAAATTGCATTTTAATGGAATTTAATTTTTCTTTTAGAATATGCAATATTATTTGATTAATAAAACTACCCAGAATATAGAAGAATCAGGGAAGAAAATTTGTCAAAACAGGTTTTTCATTGGAAACAAGTAAACTGAATGCATGCAGTTTCATCTGAGACATGTCCTTCAAGATTTTAAAACTAGTAAATCTGATTTTTGCAAATGTCTCCTAACCTAGGAACAAAACTGAGCAAAATAATTTGCACTTGTTTTTCCGTGCCAGTTGCTTTTCCTACTTTGACTGACGCAGTTGTTGATCTGATTTTAGGGAGTCGTGGAACACAGAACCATAGAACAGTCTCAAGATTGCTACCCCTTGTTCTTTTGGGGAACTTCAATTTACCAAATGTCTACTGAGAATATAATACCACAGAGAGGAAGCAGTCTAGGAGGTTCCTGGAGTGTATGGAAGATAAATTCCTAATACAGCTAATGAGAGAACCAAATAGGGAAGGTGCCCACTGGACCTGTTGTTTGCCAAGAGGAAAGGACACTGTTGTGTGATGAGAAGATTGGAGGACAGCTTGGGCACAGCGATCCTGAAATGACAGAGTTATCAATTCTCACAGAAGTAAGGAGGGGGATCAGCAGAACTGCCACCATGGACTTCCAGAGAGCAGATTTGGGCCTGTTCAGGAGATGTGTTGAGAGAATCATTTGGGAGGTAGTCCTGAAGGAGAGAGGTGTCCAGGAAGGCTGGACATTATTCAAGACAGAAATCTTCAAGGCACAGGAGCAGGCTGTCCCCATGTGCTAGAAGATGAGCCAGCAGGGAAGAAAACCAGCCTGGCTGAACAGAGAGGTTTGGAGGGAACTCAGGAGAAAAAAAAAATAAAGGCAGAGTTTACAGAGTTTTTTACCTTTAGAGGAAAAGGCAGACTACCCTGGAGAACTACATGGATGTCAGGAGGTTATGCAGAGAAAAAATTAGAAGAGTCAAAGCCCAGCTGGAACTTTATGTGGCTACTGCCATAAAAGAAAATAAAAGATATATCTATTAATACATTGGCAACAAAAGAAGGGCTACGGAGAATCTCCATCCTTCATTGGTTGCAGATGTAAACATAGTGACAAAGGATGAGGGAAAGGCCGAGGTACTTACTGCCCTCTTTGCCTCAGCCTTAATAGTGAGACTTCTCTGGATACCCAGTTCCAGAACAGTAACTTCTCTGGGTACCCAGTTCCTTTCGTGAGAGCACCTGGTTTGTTGCACAAGTGTAAGTTAAGGTGACCTATACTTGCATAATGACCTATTCTTCAAGGGGGCATAAAGCTGTTAAGATTCTGCTGACAACTCTTTCGACAACATAATTCACACAAAATACAATTTTTTAAAAACCACTCTTTTATAAAGATGAGTTTCTTTCTCTTCCTCCCAACATACCTTATTTGGTCACTTTAATGGGAAAATCTTACTTTGCTTTTAGTCCCTGGTCTATAGAATACTGTCACTGTTTCTTTTTGCACTTTCATCTCTTAGATATTTTAATGGTCTTGTTAAAATTTTACATGTGACAGTTATCCAAGTTGAATAAGCCTTTTTCTCACTCAATATTCTAATGAAGTTTGTGATTGACAGGGTCTGCTAGCAGATTGCTTATGTTTCTGTGTGTTAGGGAGGAAAAAAGTCTGAATGGTGATTAAACAAAAAAAATTCAAGACAGTAATGAGAAAAGAGAGGCATGATTTTCTGACCAAAGTGGTAGTTTGTAGCTGAGATAAGAAATACAAGAAAAAATAAAATTGTCAGTTCTGTCCAGCAGAGATGTCTGACTTCTTTGTAGGGGTAAGGTGACAGAACTGCAGCTTTACAGTATCTATTTTTCCTCGCTGTACAAAGAAGGCAGATAACTTATTTTTCCTTCTCTCTATGTAATTGCTGACTGTGTTCTGAGTGATAATAAGGATTTTTTGGGTTAATTTCGCATTTGCTGAATATGTGGTGCGCTCTGTCATCTACTTGAAAGGTAGAAAAAAGTCAGGGCTACAAGCAGCTGTGGTATTCCAGAGTCCAGGGTGGTTTTCATCCTGTGCTGTTGTTTTGGCCTGGAGCTGCATGACCGAGTCACAGACAAACAGGCACTGCATGTTTTCAGATCATTTTGTGGAGCAGTCACACAGATTTGTGGTTGGCCTTATTAATACCTGTTTTTTGGGGGAGTTAAATTTTGGCTGTTACTTCAGTGACCACGTACCATTTTGCCATTATATTATTTTAAGCTCTTTTATACGTACTGCCTTATTCTGTCAGAATCATGTATGCTTGAATAGAGATGTCAGTATTTTAAGAGCTCTGGATGCTGCTCAATCTGCTGATTAGGATGGGAACTCTGTAAAGGACTGGTGACCCTCTGAATTGTAGTAAAAGAGGGAAATGTATGCACTTTTTGGAGAAATCTAGAGGTATAAGAACATGATTTTGGATTGGAGTCAGACACTATAGAAGTATTTCCATTTGACTTCAGTATCATATATGTGTAAAATATTTTGGAAAGACAACTAAAGCATTCTATTTCAAAAATGTCAAAACATAGTCATTAGATACCCTCAGAACATATTTCTCTGAAATTTTAAACCAAATAGAAAAAATTTTATCAAATATTTCAATTCCTTAATAGTAACATTACCCACTGAAAATCATTGCATCAAAGTTCTGTTGATCAGGTACATTAGGAGTTGTTATCATGGGTTTAAAGGTACGAGGATGACTGGCAGTTTCGAAACACATTCACTTCACACTTACAAAGTCACACTCTTAAACAATTAATGATATCTCTGCATTGAGTTTGATGTAATTGTCTTGATTTATTTTTTTTTTCAGAGGAGAATTTTGAATAGTAATAACTTGGAGGGAGAGTTTGGAGCACATACAGAGCATACAGAGTTCTGGAAAAATTGAAATTTAATATTTGAAAGAAAAATGGATGGGGCTTCTTCAAAAGACTGATCTGCTGTTTTAGTTATTTTATTTTAGTAAAGGCACCCAAAATGAGTAAATATGCTGTGGCTGTTTGTTATTCTTTGTATAGAACTGAAGAGCAGGGACATACTTCTTTTTACATAAGATTTAATTACCAGTAGTGTTTGTTTGAGAATTAATGAGAGTAACAGAAGAAATGGTGCCTCTGGCAGTGACTCATGCCCATACACATATGGTTATGATTTCTGGTAAATGAAAAACTTTAAAATGGATTAAAATACTGTCCCAGCTAACCTCCTCCTTTCCTTACTCTAGGAGGTGGCTTTAACACTTAGTTCCTCTGTATTCATCTGTATGCTGCCCATGATGAAAAGATGCTGACCTCCTAAAATCCAGATGATTCAAGATACGGTAGACACAGGCTATTATAATTTCAGATATTCTTTAGAAGATCAGCATTCTGGATTTTTTAAAAAATCAAAGTAATTCTGTAAAAAAAAAACCCAAACAAGCAGGAAGCTGCAGCTGATGAGTAGTACTCTTCCCATGTTTTTGGGTTCCCTGACCTACAAAGTACAGTCCTAGATTATACATAGTTTTCTGCCTTTCAAAAAAATAGTGGGCATCAAAAGAAACTTTCTTGGTTGTTTTCTTGTGTTTGTGAACACTTGAGCCAGCTGCTCCAAGACAATTTTGCACACAACTCAGTCCAAAAGTGTCCTTAGTAAGAAATATTCTTAGGGATTCTTCTTGATACAGTTTTTTCTCAAGAATGAAGATGCCACAAATCATCCAGGTAGTATTCTGGCTGGGGTGGCATTATGGACTACGACCTTTTTCCCATACATTTTTTTCTATGTTCAGTTCTATCCTATTCTCTTTCTTTTTACCTGATCTCTGTATAAAATTCTAACATTCTTCTCAGGATGTAATGCAACTGGACATTTAATATGATAAAAGAATTCTGCTGAGTTCAGATGCTTTCTTCCTGAACAGAATGTGCATGAAATAAAATCCTTAAAAAGTTCTTCAGGAGAATTTGAAGACCCTGTGCTGGGAATGGTATCAGAGACTCAGGACTCAGTCCACTACTTAGGACTATACTTTCTTCAGCATCATGTTTGTTACAAAGTCTTGGGAGAAGCTATTGCTTAGATACTTTTTTTTTTTTAAAAAACTTTTTTAATAAATAGCAATTGGTTAAATTTCATTATAGTTTCTAAAGAAAAGAAGCCTATTTACACAAAGTAAGTACTATTCATATGTATACATATGTGAATGTGTTGGTATCAAGAAGTCAGGAATTCACTTCTGCTCAATCCCAGTAATCCTTTTGTAAAATTCCTGTTTAAAGCAAGCTGTGAATCCACTGTGGAGACTAAAGGGTGCATGATAGGTGTGTTAGTCTTATTAGAAAATAATCTCCATCAACAGGTCTTGACAGTCCTTCTGAGTCTGCTTGTCTGGCATATCCTGGTCTGGAACCATTAATGACCTGTTTCTAAATCAGTAGCTTGTCATTCTAGTATATTGCTAGTAATCCCTAATCCTTTACAGTATTGAAGCTTTTATAATTAAACTTAGTTCTGTGACTTTAGGTGCCTGTGAAAATAACTCTCTGTGTCAGTGTTTACAGAGGTGTCTCCATCTCTGCCTTGCCCAGTGTGTGATTTCTGCTAGCTAGGGTTTGCTTGCAGGGTACACATGGTGGTGTTGCTTGGTAGTGTTTATTTACAGGCGTTATGTGCTTCCCTAACAAACATACAGATTATCACCATACTCACTTGCAGTCACACACACACGTAAACATCCATTTATTGTTTGCCTAAGCAGGAGGGAGAAATGTGTGCGCAGGTTTCCACAGAGCCTGGGTGTCGGAGAAAATTGGTTTATCTTTTGAGGGTTACATATCGTGTGAATGTTAAATTTCTGCAGACTATGTTAGAATAGCAATGAAAGGGCTAAATGTAGCTGGAGTGGGTGGTTGGGCATGTGGTTCAGAGCCATCATTTATTTGCATTGTTAGTCACAGTAAAGAAAAGGGGAACTGGAAGTGGAAAGGGCTAGGTACAAACCGTCACATTTCATCAGTTTCAGATTGAATCACAAATAGAATTCTTTTTGAAACAATAATTCATTCATCCATCCATCCATCCAAATATATTCTGTGTTTTTATTTATTTAAATAATGTCAGACTGCCTCCTTCTCAGGAAAATGTTTTAAAGTCAATACAGCTCAAATGAAATGCGTAAGACAGTCCTTGAAGTTTATAGTTTGAATTATACTGGCAATGTCAAATTGAACTGTATTGTGTTGCCATGAAACTAACCTGCTACAGAGTTTCAGAAAACATCTTTGACTCATCTAAAATATTACAGCATTTTTCTAGTCCAGTAAGTTAGCAAATAGATTTTCAAATTAATGGTCTTTGTATGTAAACTAGTTTTGAAAGGAGGAACATTGATTGATTGATCTAAGTAGTTTTATCATGGGCAAAATAAATTAGATGTCTCACTCATAATGGTTTTTTTCCCTCATCTGACTAATTTACAGTATGAAAATAAATGTTCAAGTGTGTTGTTTACACAACAACAATAAGCAATGCATTTCATGTAGAACACTAAATAGGTTTTTTGATTTCCAGAGCTATTGAGCACATTTTTTATTAAATTTAATTTATTATTTTTGGTTTATAATTTATACCCAAAATTGCTGCCCATTATTTGCAGATTTTGCATGGAAATATGAATGTTTATCAAACTGCTGGTGGCACTCACAGTCACTTCCAAAAGCAAAAGCCACATGGGGTGAATATAGTCCTATAAGCTACACCAATACAGGGTTGGACAAAAAAGTATACTGTACATATATCTGCACAAAACTCCTTATTCTGTGTACTCGTGGCAGTGCTTACTAACTTATGGGGACTTTGAGGTTTGGTTCTGGGGTTTTATTTCCCAACAATGTGTTGAAACCCTTGAAGGAGAAATTCTCTATCAGTGCAAGTTATTGCTGTCATTAGCTGGGGACCCAGTGCTTCTGCAGCTTGTGTGGGTAATTTGTTCCTAGACTGGAAACTTTTTCTGCTACTCCGGGGAGTGAAAGGACATGTCTCATGTGAAAGGGAAGGTAATCTACCCTGGTCATAAAATGTTACCCTGAAAACCTTATGATAAGTAGATCCCTCATCATACCTCTTTCCCCCTCCTAGTATCTCCTGCAGTAACCTTAGCCAGTACTCGTCTGAGGTACTGAGTTTTAAGCCAGATATTAATTCCACATTTAGATTAAATGTTATCTGAGAAGAAATTCTTGCAGCCAGCAGCCACCTGCGTATGGGGAGGAAAAGGAGTTGGTGTTTGCTATATGTTTTCTTTTCCCTAGCTTGCAGATAGAGGACAAAAAGTGCTACCATCACTCATGTGAATGACTATTTTCCTGTAACTTTTAATTAGCTATTAAGTACTGTCTGGGGGTTTTGGTAGCCCATTTTTAGCTTGAAATGCAGAATCTTTTTTAATATATAAATGTACTGATCTGAACCTAGCCTTATTAAATACAATGTATAGAGATATAGAAATAGAATATGGTAATCATTTTTTCATTCATGATGTAAGACTCTTAGAATGTTAAGAGGTTGACTGGAAGACTAAAAATTACTGACCTTAGCGTAGCTTCAGCTCTAAATTTTAATGTCTATACTTAACGTACTTGGGCTTGGCTAGATTAAAAGGCATTTGTCAATGCTTCTCCTCTTTAAAAAAGGAAAATTGACTGCTCTCTTTGTCTTCCTGAATACTTCTGATCTCCTTTTCTGTTACAGTAGTTAAACTGTTTAAGTGCACAGGTGATCTGTCAGCAGGTTTATTGAATGGCTTCTGTTCACTGGACACTTGAGTTCTAAATTCAATCTCATTTTTCTGTCTGCTATTAAAGTAAATCTTGTCAGATCAAAGTATTGCATTGTGTGCTGGGATCTACAGTTTGGAGAGTAAGAGTTTATGCACCACAGTTTTAGAGGTGGAGCTCATACATAGCCCAAAAGAAACATTTTTGCTGGTAGCTGCCATTTGCTTCATGTTTGGCAGAGATAATCTATTCTACCTTTTTGTCAGAGTAACTGTAGGACAAATAGTAAGGGAAAGTGTGTAACCCTTTTTTTTCCTTTCTTTTATGTGAAGTAACTTTGAAGAATGTTGTGTTACTTGACTTAGGTTTTAGTATTGCTTTGATTCCTATTTTAGTTCCGGACTTCAGAAAAATGTATAGGATCTATAGGTCCTGAGAAGCTGAATTTGCTTTGCTGGAGCTAGCAGAGGTCTTGGGTATGTCTTAGCTGGTCCCCAGCAGGCCCCAAAGATAAAGAGCTCTGGACGTATTGTTCCATAACTTGCCTGCAAAGGGTCTGGCTTTTTTAAGTGCTCACTTGTGCTGGTAGCACCTGAGAGGTGCCAGGAGTGCAGAGCTGTGCAGTGCAGAAAGTCGGGGTGGTACTTCTGGCACATTATGCCTGGTGCACAGGGGTGCTGCGTCATTTATGGGGATGAACATCAGCTGTGCCTGCCTCAAAACCTCAAGTCTGCCTCACTGCATGGTGAATCTGTCATTCAGCTTTACCGGGCAGAATATTCTTTTTCTATCAAACATTGTGTCTATTCCCATGGGCCCTCCTGCTCTTTCTTTGTGTAAGAAGCTGCATCTGAGTTCCTGTGGGGGATGAAGTGACACCCAGAGTTTGTATCCTTTGCATTTCTGGGTTACTGTTCAACTCAGGATGGGTTTTCAGCCTCTTTTTCTTTAGTCCTAGTGTAATCATCTGTAAAGCCTGTGAAGACTTCTATATCCTGTAACTAATTAAATAGAATACAGAAGGAAATATCTGGTTCACTTGACTTTTGCTGCCTTAAGTAGTCTTTAGTGTACAAAATAATCCACATTTCTTTTTTTTTCTGAGCCTCTGGTAATAATTTGAGTAGTCTGGATCTGAGCTTCATGAAAACATTACATGCATTGTCCAAAGGCATATATTTACAATCCCAAATGTCTGAAAATAATATTCAGCACTCTGTTGTATGCACAAAGTAGGATGCTGAATTTTTTACAAATTCCAAATTGATTTTTTTACGCTCTAGATTTGACTAATAGGCTTTGCATATATTTGAATTTTATGTGCTGCTAAGTAATTTCAAATATCCATCATTGTTGTCAAAATTGATGTTGCAGATTTGCTAAACTAAACATGCAGTGCTTTGCTATAAATAAGGAAAGGTCATTGAGCCATATGGTGATAGGAAGTCCAGTGAGGGGTGTTTGTCATTACTGACTGAGTTATAATGAACAAAGGTATTTTGGATAAGCTGTAAAGCTGATAGAAATGGCTGAGAGAATAAATTTCGGATAGGAACTTCAATATTCTAAATCCTGTAACTTCTAATATGTTGTATATGAACAGAGCAGGTGGTGTGTTACTTCTTCATGTGGATTGTTTAATAAATTGTATTTGTGGTTTATTGTTACCTTTGTCATGAGATAACTGGACCCTATCTAATTTCAATGCAATTTTTTCTACTAGATTTCATTTTGGATGTATGATGCTTACATCATTCTGTCTAAGAAATCCCAGGTTTACTCAAGCAAAAATCAAGAGGCAGAATGAACTGTTTTTACTACTACAGTTCAAAAATCACTTTTGCAAAGTAAAACTTTGTTAGGAGTCTGTTCAGTATACCGAAAATTACTAGTCTGTCAAAATACCCAACAAAGCTTCACCTCAGATGACCTTTAGAGAACTGTTTCTTTAAGTCTTTCGTAGGTCAAAATATGTCATTTATTTTAAAACTGTATGCTATCAACATATTTCTGATATTTGATCCCTTTTCTCTTTTAAGGAATTAGCATAATTTCCATATTAAAAGAATAATATGTCCTGTAATTAGATATTTACTATATCTGAATCTTTACTTTCAGAAATAATGCTGTACTTCAGAAATGTCCTATCGAAATCTTATCATCATCCAGACCAACCACATTGCAGTCCAAGAAGTTAGAATATCCCAAGGCTTTATGCCCTGCTGCATAATTAAAACAACCTTAGCAACTATTGCTTCATCAAAGGCAAATAATTTTCCACTGTCAAGTGTGAAATACTTGCATCCAGAAAGGCTGATTAGCACCCAGTACTTCTCTAAATGAAATCACCGAGAGGCGCAATATGTTTAGCCCTCTTCAGGGTACCCAAGTCCCAGAATCAGAGAATCTGCAGAGTTGGAAGGGACCCACAAGGGTCATCGAGTCCAACTCCTGGCCCTGCACAGCCCCATTCCCAAGAGTCACACCGTGTGCCCGAGAGCAGTGTCCAAACGCGCCTTGAGTTCTGTCAGGCTTGGTGCCATGACCACTTCCCTGGGGAGCCTGTTCCGGTGCCCAACCACCCTTTGGGTGAACAATCTTTTTCTAATATTCAGCTTAAACCTCCGCTGACACAACTTCAGGCCATTCCCTTAGGTCACACAGGGAAGAGATCAGTGCCTGCCTCTCCTCTTCCCCTCACAAGAAAGTTGTTGACTGCAATGAGGTCTGCCCTCAGTCTCCTCCAGGCTGAACAGACCAAGCGACCTCAGCCGTTCCTCATACGACTTCCCCTCAAGGCCTTTCACCGTCTTTGTCGGCCTCCTTTGGATTCTGTCTAATAGTTTAATGTCTTTATCTTTTGGTGACTAAAACTGCGCACAATATTTGAGGTGAGACCACACCAGTGCAGAAGGAACCTCTAGCCATGCTGAAAAGAGAAATGTTGGCCACAGTATTGGACTAAAACTCTAATCTTTATGGAAAAATATTGTGGAATTTGTAATGGCTATACACAGCAGGCCAGGCCTTTCTTATGAACTGTTCAGAAACAGCAGCACAGCAAATGGAGTGGTATATATCTGTCTCAAAAGGAAGAAGAGAGAAATCAGCCTTGTCAGGTTTTGAACTTGTCATTTCAAGGCATTCCCTGCCTGGTAATTGGACTGCTGAGCTAGCCCGGTGTCCTGGTTGTAGAGCAGTTGGCAGGGGCTTGGCAGTGAAAGCTCAGCAGAGAGCTATTACTCATTTCAGGCCATCAGGACACTTTTCATCTGTAGCAAATTCAGGTAATAGTTCCTGCAGCACATCCTTGCCTGCTGCCTCGTTAACTGAACAACTTGTGCAGTTGGGTCCTTCACTGATAATCTTCTTTTTTAGCCTCTTCTGCAGTGCAGCATTGCAATTGCAACTCCAATTAAGATTATAAGAATGCTTTCATTTGGACATCTTTACTTTTTTCTCTTAACCCTGACCTTCTGAAAAGCACTCCCTTCTGCAGAGATTCTTTACACTTAGACTTAAGCCAATAACTGTTTCTATTTTAGAAGTATAGCAATAAAAATGTATGTTTCAATGAATGGCAAAAATAATCATCGTTTACTATGAATAGCACCGATAGTATTCTGGGAAGAAGAAAGTGTTTGGGAACTGAGCTGTGTGCCCAGGCAGCAAGGAAGTCCAAGAGCATCCTGAGATGTATCAAGGGTTGCTCAGCCAGCAGAATGATGGGAGATCACATCTGGACTTCTGCATCCAGTCTTGCCCTCCTCAGCCCCCATCAGGAAAGGCACAAATAACCTGTAGGCAGCTCAGCAGGAGCTGCCAAGGGGGCTGGAGCACTTGTCCAGTGAGCAAAGGCTGAGGGAGCTGGTCTGGTTCAGCCTGGAGAAAAAACAACATTGAGGGGACCTGAAAGCAGCCAGTACCTCAAAGTATCCAGAGGAGCCTGATAGGAGAAAAAATGACAGAAGATTTAAAGTGCAGGAAGAGAGGTTTTCAGACTGGCTTTAAGGAAAAGCTTTTTCCTCACAAGGAGGACCAAGCTTGTTTTCCAAGCAAGGTGGTCTGGTCAACGTCCTGTTTTTCAAGACTTGACTGGACAAAGCTGTGGGTAATCTGATCTGATGCCATCACTGACCCTGCTTGCAGCAGGAGCTGGGATTAGAGACCTCCCAGACAGCTTTCCAATGTGAATGATTCTGTGATCCTGTTGATCAGGTGGTCATCCATGCTCTCTGCTTTGAAAGGGTACATACACAAGCTGATGAAAAGATATAGCCAGAAAAAAGAAGTTCTAAAAACATCCACAAGTCTTTCTTCATGGAAAAGGTTCAAGTTTTTATTAGATGTGTTGAGATCTGGGATGCAAAATAGCAGTGTTTGCTTTAGAAATAAGCTACAAATCCTGGAATCTGATCATACAGTGTGTATTATATGCAGTGGGTTACAGTCACCATCTCTCAAGTGTATTTTCTAATGTTCATCAATCTTCATTCCTATTCTCTGTTCTTTTGGGTTAATCCTGTCTCATAAAGTATCTCTAGTGCTATTCTATTCCAGACATACTTCTTAGCAATTGCGTTGGAACTCATGTTTTGTAGGTTAGCAGAGAAACCAAGTAGTGGCTGGTAACTTTCTTTCTGTAGGCTTTTTGTGACTGTGCTTTGCTAGAAAATTCAAGGAAATAATACTGAGTTAACCAGCAGTCTAATCTTTCTTTTTCTTTACTCCTCTTTCCTCCTTTCCCAGCATCCAGCCACCACCCAACTCCCCCAAAGGATAGGCTTTGCTTTGATTTTTAGAAAATAAGCAGATGATGATGTTGAGTTGTAATTTGAGGTGTTAGTGCTGCAAGTGTGTTTAGCGATGGAGTTTGAGGAACACCTTGTTGATAAAATGTTTCATCCACACCCCTCTGTTGGTCTTGTGTTTAATTAGATTAATCACAACTAACTTCCCTGTGAGGGGAACACACATATGTTGTCAAGTGTTTATTTTTTTAGTATTAGGTGGCAATTACATGCAGCTTTTCCTTCACCTTAATTGGTGTCTTTCAATGAGACCTTTATAGACAAAAAAATACTGTAAATACACATATATATATATATGGAAATATACATGTGTACACATATATGCATCTAAATAAGCAATCCCTCAGAAGTAATTCTGTACATGAAGACATCTTCACTGATGCTAATAAGACTTTATTGTGAGCTAAAATTATTTTTCTGCAGATGGTTTTTTATTATAAAAACTTACCATTTTTAAATGATATGTAATTCTGAAAATTTAGTTGGGCAAATCTCATCTGATGTGCATTTTGCTAGTAATAATGGGAAATTCTGAAAATTCATCCTATTGCTACGATAAGTTAATAGATGATAGTTGGAAGGCAGCAGTGGTAAGAAAATGTAGTTTAGTGAAAGAAAACTGACCTTTTATGGAAAGGTTCCCTCACTTGATGTAATGCTACACTATTGTATATGAGTATCTCAATTTTGCACATTGTGTTCTTAAATAAAAGCATCTTATACTTCTTTCCAGAGCTATTAACCCCAGTGGGCTGCCTAGAGCTTGGCTACTGCTCGCTTGCCTTAATTTATTGAATACAGCTCAAGCTAAGAAGGAAAAATGCATTTTGCTCTAGACCCTTTTTGAAAGTCTTGAATATGAATATTCTAACCTGGTGGCCCCTTCCCTTTTGCTTGCACAGATTGTGTACCACAACCCTCCTCTTCTATCTTCGTGTGCGTGCTCAATGGCCAACAACTTGCAACAGCCATTGTGTTCCGCAGTGTGGTGCCTGTGACTGTGATGTGACCTATTAATATGTTGTATTGGTTGACAGTCACAAAGACAAGATGTCAACATGTTTGTAAAGATGTCTTGCAAAGATGACTTAAACCTTAATCTGTTGTGATACTGGTAAATACAAAGTGGTGCTGAGAAAAACACTGCTTGGCCAGGTTTATTTTGAAAGCTCGGAACTGTGTGCTTAAAAAGCAAGTATGTTTGTGAGATGTTTTGGCTTCTTTCGTTTAGCAGAGCACAAAGATTTTTTCTTTTTGGGTCAGGCGTGACAAAAGCAAACATTTTGAAATAAAATATATAAGTCCCCAAGCAGTTATTATTTTCTGAAGTGCCTGGACTGTGATTTCATTTTTCATTAATAGTCGTTGCTTCAGACTTTGCTTCTTGTAGACTACATTTTTATGAGGACACATTAGGCTTCTGATTGTGCTTCAGGGAAGAAAAGAGAAGAACTCTTTGAAGGTATAGTATTGGGACCAGGACTGCTTTCTCTTTGGTTTTTACTATTATTTGGCAGCACTGTAGTCTCTTAACATTAGCAGGTAGTGCCCATTGCCTGAGAGTCTGTGGTAATGTTTTGGCCCTGGCCTTATTCTTGTATTAACCCCCAACCACTCTTCCTGTTTTCTGCTGCTGTGCATCTGTTGCCTTGTGTAGCCACTCCACCTGCAGTGGCTTTGGTCTGAAGCCATCGCACTGAGTCTGTTACCCATCGAGGACATTCTTTTGATTTAATTGGGAATTAATTGTGTGACAGATGCACGTAAGTACGGATTACGAAACGTGTTTTGAGTGTGCATATGCATGAGAGTGCTGAGTGAATGTATTCAACTGTACACTCTTGCTTGGGTCCTGCTGTCACTAGGTCACTGGAAAAGTCTTTGCAGAAGATAAAATCAAAGGTGTTCTCTATTCAAATTTCAGTGCACTCGGATGATAAAAACAAAATACCTTGTTGCATCTTTCAGCCATTTTTCAATATCTGTTTTCAAAGAATTGGCGAGAAAAATAATGAGTTGTGAAATGTAGTTTAAGACTTAATTTAAATGATGTTTCTTAATGAATACTACTGCATTAGGAACTGTTCTTTTCCCACAGGTCTATAGGAGCTCTTTGAGTGTACTGTATCCAAAATTGCTTTCCTACTATGTTTCTCTGGAGAGTTAGCTTTGTACCTTCTCACTGAAAGGGCCCCTTTGTGTGACTTGCTTGACTTCTCTAAATGGGATCAATTGCAAACTCTATCCATCAAAATCAGTACTGCTGTATTCCCTCCTCCTCAGTGCTGATGCTCATCCAGTTCCATGGAGATCTGATGAAGCTTGCTAATCTGGAAAAAAAGCCCAGAACAACAAAAAGTGAAGTTAACTCTTGTAGTAGGTTGGCCTTCTGTCAAGTTCCCAAGTTGGACAGGCTCAGCTGGGGCCAAGTACCCGACTGACTGTGCTGGTCTAAAGGAGGCAGAGGGATGGTTTGTGCCGACCAGGGTGGCAAAATGGCAACAGCTCCGCTTCACATTGGCTTAAACTTGTTGCAGTTCCTTTGTGCCCCTTCGGGTAAATAATCATCCATAAGGTACAGCCACCTGTACCTTGCCAGTCTGCTTTTCATCTCTCACACTGTCTGCAGGTAGTGCTACTTTTAGGATAATGTCGTAAAGTTTTACAAAGACAACCATGTATTTTGCTGCCACTGGCATTTCCAGCTGTGTCTGAATGATACAGGTTTGGGTTTGGTGGGTTATGCTTGTTGAACTGAAAATACACTCCATTAGAGTGGCTGGTTAGCAGGCCAGTTTGTTCATCAAGAAGATCTCTGGAGCAGTGCTCTGTAAAAAAACCCCAACAGATACATGTCTGAATGAACAAGTTATTCTCATATTCTCTTTACTATGTATTGCTTACACACACTACTGTACTTTCAGAAGGGCTCAGTTTTTCACAGACTTGAAGCACTATTGCATTTCTTATGGTAGTTCTAGCTTTTAATGCAGTCTCAGTTCAGAAACTGTTGAAATACAAAGAGTGTTGAGGTGCTGACTTGACACTGCTCACAACTGTTGTTTCATATAAAAAACTGTTATTTAAAAGAAAAACACACACACACATACAAAAAAAGCCTTCCAGTTTGTTTATATCTTGACTTAACACTTTTTACATAATTTTAGAGAATTTGAATGTTGGTAAAATACTTCCCTAGCACTTCTCAATGGAGAAGAAAGGATATTTTACAGTCATTATAGTACTGGGTTTTAGCTTTGAGTTGAGCTCTTCCTTATTTTAAGTGGTACATTGAATCTCAGTGTAGCTTTGGTAAAGAGCAGTGCCAGGCTACAGAGTTAGTCTTTGAAGTGTGTTTAGAGATACGTGGATTTAGCTGTAGACTTAAGATTGTGTTAAAGCCTATGTAAAATAACTTCCTTTGGGTGGGTGTTAACACTCATAAAGGTTAAAAAATTGTAGAAGGTAAAAACAGTGCAACTTTCTGATTATAGATAAAAATTGGTCTGTTTTCTATGTACATATCTTTTCTTTCTCAACAACTGTTGGGCATAATTAGAGGAAGAGAGAGAAAATGGAACAATTAACGCACCATATGTACAAAACAAAACAAAAAAAACCCTCCAGTCTGTAGGTGTTGTACTGAACAAGAATTTTTCAACAACAAAAAACAAGGGTTTTGTCCCATCTATCTTTTTTATGTAGATAGCATTTACTCGTTTGTATTGCATTTTGAAAGGCTTGTACCCACTAATAGATACTTGCTGTTGTTGTTGATTTTTCTTTTAAACTAAATATATATATGCTAGTTGTATCTCTTGGAAACCTGTTCTTTCTTTCAGAAAATGGTACGTGTTGTGCACAGTTTAGCCCTACATATGTGTATGGGGTGATTTGAAACGTATCCATTATCAAGCAACAGAATTACACTATATATTAATGATTTGGGGTTGTTTCTTTTCTAGAAGAAATAATCAGCTTCGCCTTCAGGCCGTGCTAGGACAGCAGCTGCAGATGAGATTGAGCTTCCATATTTAATACATTCTATTAACTTCACACATCCGAACACACACTCCCTCACTCCCTCACGCGCCCCAGTGTCACATTATAGGTGAACAGGCCCTAATTAAAAGCACGCACCATCTGCCGGAGTGCAGCGGCAGAGTGGCACTCCACAGCCATCCTGATTCCTGGGATGGAAATGTATTATTTATGAGCTCAAAGACAAAATACTCTGCTTGGCTGGTGAAAGCTGCATTAGGAGCTGGATAGCACCATCTAATGGAACGGAGTGCCACTGGCTATTCATCCTTCCTCTTCTTCCTCTCTCCTCAGTCTCCTCCCCCAATAATTTTATTTTTCAATCTTGTCCTTGGATCTTTTATGATAGTGTTTCAGAGAATTTTGTCTGTTGTGTTCCGATTTTATACAAGATTGGAAAGGGTTGTTGAAATACTAAACTAATTGAGGGGAGGGAGAGGTTGCAGCCTTTTGTTTCCTTCCAGTGCCACACATAGAGTTTTACTTCTGTAGTAAAAGTGGTACTGATGTGATGTGGTGGTACAGAATCGGAACACTGTCAAGATAGATGAGCAAGGTCAGTTTACTGCATTTCTCCAGCCCCTCCCAAGGACTCATGTAATGAAAGCATCCACTGCTCAGTCTGAAAAATTAATTTCACTATGGAAATTGGCCCTATTTGGTGGGGGGAGAGAAGGGAGGATGACAATACACTACAGAGTGTGTGAAAGTTCTTTACTGTGTTGGAAAGAGGGAGCAGGATTTGGAAAAATCTGCAGCTTTGGACCTTCCTCTAGGTAAGCAGAGATCATAACCTCTTCCAGCTTGCAGAAATCATGTCCTGTTACTGCTTCTTAGTGGGGAAATGGATGAGGTGTTGGACTGAGGGGTGAAATAGACCTTGTCAGGAGAGGAGGAGGGTGGCAGGGCAGGAGCCCTTTTTGTGTTGTTTGATCCACCAGTCTACCTTTGTTGACTGCGAGATTACAACATTGCATCTAGTAGAAATGTATGTTGTATTTAGTGTCTAGCTCAATGACCTTTAGAATATGCAGGTTAAGAATAGTCACACTGATTCAAAATAATCTGGGGGATGACTTTCTGGTTCTTAGCCTTTTTGTTGCATTCTGAAGTTTTGCAGTATCCATGCTGGGCATCCAACAGTATGGTTTCAGCAATAACAAGCAGTAACGACTGGACTGATACTTGAAATACGAAATTTTTCTACAGTAGCCTCTAATAAAACCACTTTTTTAAAAATTAAGGATCTGGTCACTATTTCAACTTGGGCATCAGAAAACCCTGAATAAAAAGATACATGTCTAAAACTGGGCAAAATATATGTGCATTTTATTTTTTATATCAGCATGTTTTAAAGAGTGTTGAAATGTCATAAATCGTGGCACATCTATGAATATATGTCTTCTTTTTGTTTGTGTTTAGAACATATGCCATCAGAAGAATAAGAGATGCCTTTAGAGAAAACAAGAACATAGAGGATTCTGAAAAAATAGAAGAACTACTGAATAAAGCCAAAGCAAACCTAGAGGTTATTCAGCGGCAGGTATGTTTATTTCTCTCATTTTTTATAGGAGCTGTCGCTACTCATTTAACTGTCATAATGCCACTAGAGATGGAAATAAAATAGATCCTTGCTCAAAACATCTCTAGATGGACATCAGTTTTTGTCTTGAGTTTGTTTTTCCTTCTATCTTAGGTTCAGAAGGGTGACTGTGACACTTACTCCAAATAGTCTCGCTGCCTTCTGTTTTTGTTTTTTCCCATCTCCAGATACAGTGTTAGAATAATAACAGAATGAGAAAATCCTGAAGCAGATTAAGTAAATGCTGGCTAAATGTTTCCAAACAGAGTGATAGATTTTTCTTTGGAAAATTTGAGTCACTGGCAGTATTTCCTTCGACCTTGTCTGAGTAGCATTTATAGCATCTCTGTCCCTTCCACTAGGTACCATGTTACTAAGATATGAAGTAGACTTTGTTGAACTTTAGATACTTTTTAACTTCTGATTCATACCCATTGACTATCTATAGTGACCACCAAAAATTGGAAGAAAGCAAGTTTCTATGCCTGAACTCTCTGTGGGCATTTGCAGTGCTTAAGCTCTTCCTCGTTGCAAAATCTGCACTTGCTGACACCAGTCAGAGCTCAGTAGTACTTTTATTAAACACTGAATGAATATGTGCACCTGCTCCTCCATGGTTTGTTTTAATATGCATCTTAAAGCAACCAGCAGGTCAGGTAGATGGATTCTTATTTTAGCAGGGAGCTGGGCCCTTTGATTTGACAGTTAAATATGAATACTTAGGTGCAAGTTCATTTTCTTTTAATTTCTTCTCCCTGGAACAGGTGTTGTTTTGTGCTACCATAGTTTTGCTATCTTTTTTTAACCCAAGCACTGCTGTTTTTTTATTTTAAGTGTTTCTCAAGGAAGCAATTTGGATTGGATTGTTCCAATGCAATTACATTTGAATGTTGGGGTGTTTTTCTCAGATCTGTAGGTGGTAATTAGTATTTTCAGCTCTTCCAATTCTTGCTTAAGATAAAGTCTTGCTAAATAAAAACCTTCCAACATTTTTTTTCAGCCAAACATGGTTCTACTGATCTGAGTTCTAATAGGTCTGGGACAGCCTTTAAAATAAAAGTCCTCTTTCCTCTCTACATCCTGTGTAAACCCAGATTACCTTGTTTCTGTAGACCCTAAAAAAAGATATTATTTCTCTAAAACAGACTTGACAGACTGGACTCTTGTCTAGGGTAGGGGTCCTGCCTTGCACCTTTTATGAAGTTTTCTTTTAGCCTAAAGGTTGTCCCTCAGCATCAAACAGCATCTTTCTGTTACGCATTTTTTACTGTGTCACTGGCACATATCAGAATAATTCAGAATGGCCTCAGTTATTGCTAAGCCTGCAGGGTTTTGCATGTTTGCTTCAAACCTCAGCTGTTTAAGGGGCTTCTTCAACATGAAAAACCAAATTGCTAAAGTTGGTTTTAAATTGGATCACTGTCATTCCATGTAAGAATTTCAGGGAAAATACACTTGAAAAGCAAGGAATATTAAAGACACTGACACAACTTCCCTTTTTTAATACTGCTAAAACAGTGAAACTTATGTTGAAATATCTCTTTAATGTTGCAGTTCTAGACATTTTCCAGACAAAGTACAATCATGCTGCATTCACTTTTGGAAGGGTTTATCTTACATGTTTTCAGCAGTAATCGATAATAAATGTTATTATACAGTAACATAATAGGCAACAGAACTTTTTAACAAAAAATAATCAGATAGAAGAAAATTATTTTATCAGGATAATTTTTGACATACATCCCTGCAAAAGTTGATTGTTTGAGTATTAAAGACTTTTTTTTCCTAAAATATTGAGAGCTGTTGTGCTTTGCAGAACTTCTGTTACGTTTTGGTGTCATCTCACTTCCATCTGTAAAGCAAGAGATAAATGTTGTAAAAATAGCAACACTGTCTTAAAAGCTTTTCATCAGGATTATTAAAAAACCTGAGCATCTAAGTTCATATTAATATTTACTTACTGTCAAACTTCATCGAGCTCTGTAGAAAAAAATTCATTCTTCCTCTCTGTTTAATTGAAGATCTAAGTAATGAAGTCATCTGACATTATTAAGACTTTATATTTAAAACTAACCAAGCATACTATAAAGTGCTCTTCTTTTTAAATGCAGAAGCACTGAAGCAAACATGAGATCTAGCATACAGTTTTTTGCTAAGTTTGGGGTTTATTATGATGTGGTTCATCATGGTATTGCTGACTTTTTCCTAGCATGTCAGTAGAAATTAAATAATATCCCTCTTTGCTGACAATTTGTTGTTACTCTAAAATCAAATTTATATTCACTTTACATTCTAATTTATGGTTTAGTCATCAAAGTGACCATTGAAGTGTAAGGTTCATAAATAACTATTTGAATCAGCCTAGTGGGAAATGTGAAGTAGTGACAGATTACTGTCATTTTGTTCATGTCAGTCACCATACAATTTGCTTGAGTGTTATAAAAGTAGCTTTATAATGCTGAAAAGCATGGAGGAACATCAATCTCCACCTTAGTCCTCCTCTGCTTATTATTGGTTTTGATTTTATAATAGCCTGGCTAAAGGAAGGAACAACTCTGATTCATTTTCAACACTGTTTGTAAAGATTTTTGTGCGTGTGTTTACTGTGTAAACAACAAAATTTTGCGATGTCTTTCCTGCAAAGAAGGGTGTTGTGAGAAATGCATAGTCACAAATAAGTTTGAAATGGAAAGTTTTAAAATGTTTTGAGGCAAAGTCTTGAAGTTGTTTGAGGATTGTCATAAGAGCCATTCCCCAGCTGTGCTAATATGATTTGATTTGTGAGTTTGTATTGCTATTGCAGTATGTTAGTGGTAGGAGAGTTTGCACTGACGTGTACTGCTGCTGAAATTTAAGCTTTATAGAGGCCACTTTGAAGACTGGCTAATACTGAGTGTTTTGAAGTTTTCTTTATGCCATACTGTCTCTCAGGTTTTGAACTGAAAATGTAATAGTGAAGTTCAAAAGCTATAGGAGACCTGTGTGCTATGATTAAAGCCTCGTTTTAATTTATACGATATCTCATTCTTACATATTCCTCTGTAGTGCTTTCTCCTCAGTTTTATATTGTAGCTAGAAACTGCCAGTCATCTTGTTGCCCAGCTAAGACGGATTATTTTGTTTTTTCTGGCAGCTCCGAGCCTTTACTATCAATTTTACTGGTTTTAACATCACACAACTACAGTACTCTTCAATAGAAGAGTTTTAATATTTCACAGCTCTCGTTTGTCTCTTTAAATGATCCAAACTGATGAGAATCCTGGTTTGCACAAACCTTGGTCAGGGAGACAAGAGATGCACCATGAGCTCTCAGACAGTCAGGACATATGGATCTGCTTCCTTTACAGCTGGCTGGTCATCTGGTTTTTAAGGGAACAGATAAACTTTGCTTTTGAGTCTGAGTTGTTTTTCCTCAGGCTTGACCTCTCTTACTGTTCCCTTCAGATGTGTAGAGTGAAGGAATGTGGTGTTGAAGCATGAGACCTCAGTTAGAAAGGTTCCACTGATAATGATAAACACCGAGTAGTTGCAGCATTTTTCATGTTTTCACGTTCTAATCCTTGAAATATCCATTGCTTGTAGTAACTTTAGCTCCATTTCTTTTAATGAAATGCTTCATGACTATACCTTGAACAAAGCCAACATCATATTTAATGTGAGATTTTGGTCTCATATTCTTATGTTTCTCCATAGTCAAAATTATTAGTATGGTCTTGTTTTGAAACTTGTGCAAAATAAGAACAATTCTTTGGGATCATTTTTTTTTCAGGCAGCCAAGTTGCCAGTGCAGCTGTGTGTAGCCAAGTACTGTGCCTTCTTGAGGTGTTCGTTAGGAGTTTCTTACCTTGGCAATGTTTTGAATTTGAATAACACTTGAATAGAAGTGGAAATTAAACTGAATCAATGTACTAATACAGCACTCATATTATTACGAATTTATGACAATATAGCCATAAGGAAACTTTATGTTAATCAAAATAAAATAAATACTTGTTGTGGTTTTAGTAGAAGGGAGGGGGCCATAAAGATGGCTCCTGTGAGAAGTTTCTGGAGTTCTTCACCATTTCCAGCAGAGCCAATCTCTGATGGCTCTGAAGATGATGGACATGTCACTGGCCATGTTTGGGCCAATTAGGAAGGTTAGTTACGCCTCTGTGATGACATATTTAAGGAAAAAATCAAAACAAAATGCACACACACGCAGCTGCTTTTAGTTAGAGAAGGAGGAGGATGTGAGAACATGTGAGGGAAAACAACATGGAGGCACCAAGGTCAGTGGAGAAGGAGGGAGAGGAGGTGCCCCAGGCTCGGGAGCTGAGATTCCTCTGCAGGCCGTGGTGAGCCCATGGTGAGGCGGGGTGTCCCCCCTGCAGTCCATGGGGGTCCATGAGGGATGCAGAGCCACCTGCAGTCCGTGGGTGAGGTGCCAACATTGGAGCGGGAGATGTCGGAAGCC
>VYZT01055071.1:94191-114972 GCA_013400735.1 Pomatostomus ruficeps | reverse complement strand
GAACTGTCTTTCGTGGGAGGGACCCCATGGCCAAAGCAGAGGAAAAAACTCCTCTCCCTAAGCAGGGGAAGAAGATCTTGGAAACGGACTGACCTGAACCCCCACACCCTGCCCCCCTTGCACTGTTGGTGGGAGGGAGGGAGGGGTGGGGAGTGGAAAGAAGGGTGTCTTTTAAAGGTTTAGTTTATTTCTCATATCCTCCTTCTAACTCAGGTAGTAATAAATTTTCACTTTTGCAACTTTTAAGCTGAGCCTGGTTTGTCCTTGGAGCGTTTTCTCCCGGTTCCTTATCTCAACTCATAGACCTCTGAGTTAATTCCCTTGGTTTTTTTCCCCTCTCCTTCCCTCATCTGCCCAGCTGTGGCAGGGGAGGGAACGAGTGAGTGGCCGCCGTGGGTGCCTGGCACTTAGCCAGGATCAAAACCACGACAATACTAAAGCCTGTTTAATAAATATTAGCAAGACAAGCAACTTCAATTGTAGTTACTATAAAAAATATAAAGTACTACTCTAGTTTACTGCACCTGCTTTGAATTGGTTGTTCATCCTTTCAGCAGCAAATATTCCTAAATTAGTAATTGTCAGGGTGTATATACTTCTGGACTGAGAGCATTTTGTTGAATATTTGGAGGACTGGTACCAGTTTACACAGTTGTGAGTTTGTGACATTGGAATAGACTGTCTGAAGGAACTTATCAAACTTTAAGAAATGTTCTGGGTATCTGAACAAGTTGTGTTTATACTGCAGTATAGTTTATAAACTATACAATTTATACTGTAGGCTGGATGCCCTTTGCAGGAGAAGGTTCTTTTTGAAAACTCCTGTTAATATTAATTTCAGGTTACAGGTCATATTTATGTCTAATTTTTATGAATATGTAAGGAGGTTGCAAACTACTATGTAATGTATTTCATTATGTTGGCAGCAGTTTTGGGGCCAAGAGGAAAGAAGAGCTGCAAAAGCTCTTTGAGCACAAAAGGCAGCACCATGCTACTGTTCAGGAATGTGTATGGTATTGGCAAGACATGTTTTCCTGCTGGCAGACAATTTTGTTGGAGCTCTAATAGGGTTTATTCTTATCAAGCTTGTCACTACAAGAAAGTCTTAAAATCACAGATTATTTTACTGCTTTTCTTGAGAAGCCCTTTGAATTTTATCTCTTTTTTTTCCCAGCTTCACAATGGCAAATACCCATTTCTCTACAACAATATTTACTTTTCTACCAAATAATTGTAGACTTACAGTTCTTAGATATGAGGATTGTCCTTGGAAGTTTGCTGGGGTTTTCACTTGTGTCATGTATTTTTATTTATTACGGTTGGACGTCATTTTCCAAACAGGATAGAGCTGATATTACACCCAGAGAACTTTTCTTACCTCTCAAGCCATTTAGCTATAGTCAAAGCAAGTGTAGATACAGTAAAGTTTTCAAATGCCTCATTCACAGTAGAAGAGCAGGAGGTGAGTGGCATAATCAAACAATGGATGAATATTCTGGTAAAACAGTTTTATCAAATCACTGCACGGTATCCATGAACTACTTATACACTTCTAAATCCTTGGATTGGCAGCTAGAATGTAGAAAATGTTTGGCATGAGCCTCTTGCACTGCTCTTGCTCCTAGCCTGTTGCAGTACTGGTAGTCTGTTTTTATTTGCTTTACCACATCATGAGTTCTCACTCGTTTGGTTCCTTACTTTGCAATTACCAAAATTATGCTGGAAGCTTGTGGCAAAGCCACAAACTGAATTCAAATCAGCTGACTTACTGTTTAGAAGCCACTGGTGCCATTTTCCTGTGTTTGTTGGGGTTTTTTAATTTTTATTTTTTTTTAATTTCAGAGCTCTTAGGGGTGATTTTCTTAGATATTTTCCTTGAGGTCATGTAAATCCTTTTGTTATGTTCATATTGCATTTACTTTACATGTGGTTTGAAAACTTCAAATACTTAATAACAGTAACCTGCCAAGAAGAATATGATTAAGAAAGCAACAGAAATCCTAAACATGTATTAAAATTCAGTGCTCTTGACTTAGAGACACAGGTGGAGGTGAAGGAATGTATAACAGGATGGATGGTACCTGTCTTTTTGTAAAAAAAAGAGCTTGAAATTGAAATTGGGGAGCAGTAAATTCAGAGCTATACTGGTTTTGTATTTCAATAGGAGAGTACATATATTTTACGTACAGAAAATATTTATAAGGTTTTGGGGGTTGAAAAGGAGGATGAACAAAGAAAAAGATACTGTAGGAGTGACTTTGAGAAAGGTTAGGTAAATTTAAACAGAAACCCAGCTGAATCAGAGCTTGTCCTTTCGCAGAACTTGTTAGCAGTGAGGTCTGCTTTGGCCAGCTTTTCCAAATACCTTTTTCATCTTGGCATGTAGGCAAGCTTTGGAGATCTGCAGCATTGGAACAGATGCCAAAAGCCCAGAGCTGTCATATCAGCTTAATTCCTGGCATCTGAGGGCACAGGAAGTGTAATAGACGTTTTCCTCATCTTCAGGTGGCATGGCTCTCCAGGTTACACCTGTGTGAGTCTCCAGAGCAGTGTTACTCCTTAGGCTTTCATTTAACTCTCCTGATGGAGAACAAGATTGTGTTTTCACAAGTGATTTGCTGCTGTTCATTCTGCTGACTAAACGACAAGTGGCAGGTTCTGTCTGCAATATTAAATACCAAAGTCGACTGTGCATTGAAAGTAACCTTTAGGCTGCCAGCAGAGGCGATTCAGAGGTAGAATGAGGCCTTGTCTTTCTGCTGTAAGAGCTTAGGGTAAAACACAGCACTTGATGTATGCAGTAACCTTTCCTAAAAATAAACACTGCTGAGTGTTGGCCAATGCATTTAAAATACTGTAATTATCTGTCATAAAGAATTGTCATTATTTTTGTTGCATGTATTTAATGGCTAATCCAGTGAGGTTCAGGCTTTATCATAAATAGTAACAGTAGTTATGTAATACATCCAGGGCTGTGAGCACCTGATGTTGTGCACAGATGAGGGCTGTCTGAAGGACAGGAGAAGGACTTCGTTTCTAGTGAGCAGTTGGGCATGGCAGTATGTCACATCCCATAAAGCAAATGCTGGGTGTAAACTTCCACATGGAAAAGAGTAAGTTTTATCAGCCTGGCTGGTCAGTAGCTCCTTGAAACACTTAGGAGCACTAACCATTCTGTGCTTAAGAAAGCTCCAGAAGGAAGGAAAGATCACATTTTCAGGCAGATGTGTCCCTCTGCCATTTGTCCCTTTGTGCTGTCTGCTTTGCTGTGTTTGGTGTCTCGAGGGCTTCAGCCCACAGTGTAAATGAATATGGCTCTTAGGGGTGGCTGTTGCAACAAAACTTCAAGGAAGCTTTTCAAAATGAGGTAACAGCAAGTGTATGTGTGTCTTAGTCCAAATAAAAAATGCTGTCAGGAGAGGGAAAGTAGAAATAAGTGCTGTAGTTTTGATCACAGCTCAAATGACTTCTGCTGTATTTCTAATCTGACTGTGTGATCTTGCTTTGATGCCTGTCAGTCTGGTTTGCAGTGGTGCCCATTGAGGGAAGGTTTAAAGATTGAGTTTCTCGCATTAAAGTGAATTAACCTTTGAGCAACTTCTTGTCTTTCTTGCTGTGTGATGTCTACTGCAGAGCAGAACTTTGTGGCGGTTCTCTTTTTTTACTGAATAGGAAAAAGAGAAGTATGGCAATCTTGCTTGTTATTTATGAAACATATAACCTTGTAAAAGCCTTGTGTATGTATTGTGACTTACAATGACATCAGAATATTGATGTCTCATGAGAGTCCCTTTTCAGGGGTGAACCAGTTTTAAGTACAGCTAGACCTTGAGGAAATTAGACAGATTGCTGTTTTGAGGACATCAGAAAAAAGTGAGAGAGACAAAAGTGCAGTTATTAAAATGGTGATCTCATTGTTTGGTTGCTTTTTAATCTGTTGTAGTTTCATGTCTTTTTTCCTTGCTGAGAAAACTTTCCATCCTGAGTTTGTACTGCTTATTGAAAGGAGACACTGTCAGATTCATTGGCACTGCAACTGAGCAGGCACACTTCCCTCCAGGAGGAGCTTTGGCAGCTTTGTCTGGTGCCTCTGATCTGCAGGACTGTGTTCTGCTGCCCTTGGACTGCAGTCTGTAATTCAGGAAGACAGTGTTGGCGTTGGCACCCTCACTATCTGACAAGTCACCTGGTCCCATAGCTGTGGTACAGTGGGGTTTCTTAATGACATTTCCCCCCAACCCCCATGCTCAATCATCAGTCTCTCAGCTTATTACAATTTCAGTTTTTCTATTTACAGCTAACAGAGGGAAGAGGAGGCATTTTCTCTTCTGCTTAAGCTACTTGCATTCTTTTCTGGCCTTTCAGATGACCGTTGTTTCTCCCCACAGCATACTGAAAATATATTTAAAAATTTTCCCCTGCCACTCTAAATCAGGTGCCTTTTTTTTGTTTCTTCCACAGATAGGTTTTCAAGTCTAAATAATTTACTCTTTTCTTCATTCTCAATATAAGGGCAGTCTGCAAAGAGTTATTTACCTTATTTGCTCCAAGAATCTAGTTTAATGAGTGCTTTTTATTTCCCCATCTTCATCCTTCTTCTGTTGATTGTCACTAAAACTTTTCCATTTTTCCAGTTTCAAAGGTGACACTTGCTTTATTTTAAAGTTGCTTGTCAAAATGCAAGCTGCTTATGCAATCCACCAACATTAACTGTCATTTAACAAAACTCTGAAAAAAACAGTTACTTTAACAAAAAAAAGCCCTCTTCATGTTCCTTTGTGTCTGGTATGTCTGCATATATTGTAATCTTCTGGGACTCCAGTGAATACCCCTGTAGGTTCTCATAGCAGCAAACATGGTCTCTGTCACCAATACCATTTGACTGAATTTGCGACCAGGTAAATTCACAGTGATCTAGTTATATTTTGACAATAAACATGTGTGGCCTTCACATAAAAGCTCGTTCAAGCAAAGAAGCTTTATCATCGATATGTTATTTTACAATTTTATCTTTTTTGCAGCAATTCAGATTCTGTCTAGTGTCTCTGTAGTAAGCTGCTTGTATTTGAGGGAAATGTATTTGATTCATGAAGCTGTGATAAAGGCCAAGCTTAGGGAAGAAAGTTGCTAGACTCCAATAGCAGCATGTCTGATCAAGCCCTGGGAAGTTTAGGCAGGGAAAGCTGTTTCCTCGACAAGAGTGTAGAGTGAAGTTTAATTAGTGTTTACGCAGTCTCCTTGGTACTTGGTGCATTGCTGCTGTCTTTAGCTTTGTGCTTTCTGAGGTGAGCCTGGGGTTTTTTTGGCCATTAAGAGCTATAGCTGCAGTGCCCTTCATCTTTGTGACAGGCATTATGCCAGTACATTAATTCTGAAAGCAAGTAAAAAGAAGAAGTAAGAAGGAGCCCAAACTCTTCCAGTCACATTTAAATCACAATTTGACTGATTCCTGTTGTTATGCTTTCTCGGGTATGTCAGATATATGTTTCCCCTCTGAGGTATGTGCTGCCTGAACGTCCTTCCTAGGCTGTTTGCTTGGCAGGAAGTGAACCATTACTAAGCAGAGTTTTGAACTCACCTTTATAATTTTGTCACCACTAGGAAGTGCATAAATGCATAGTTGAAAACAAAGATCTGCTGTTTATGCTGTAAAAATATGGTCCTGTCCCTCATCGCGGCAGTTATGAATATTGCAGTGTAGTGCTAAATAATACATTCATAGTTTTCCTTCTGTGAGCATAATTGACTTGCTGAGTAGTTGCTTTGATAATTTTTAACTATATTTTCGCCCAAGTGTCTGGTTAATGAGAGCATTATGTGACCTAATCACTTGTCCTTTCACATTAATACAGATCTTGTTTGTAATTCTCTTGATTTTGTCGTTGACCCAGTGCTTTGGTTCTGTGTTGAAATTATCTTAATTTTAAATGAAAATACTTCTTGTCTCACAGAAGTCTAATTTCTATGCACATTTGTCTGTACTGAATACTTAGAGAGAGTGATTACTCTCTAACTGCTTGTGCCAGTATACCTCTGGGAGGTTAATCAATCTTGTGCTTTTTAATTGACATCAATAATGTGTTTACATTTATCAATATTTCTTAATTGTCAAGTTATAACTGTGGAACTTCAATAATAAATCATGCCAATGGTTAACTTCATACATTAGATTTTTAAGAGTCTCCTTAAGCACTTTGACATGTCGTAAATTGCTTTTAAAATGATGTATGTATACTCATGGAGGAAGAGGAGAAAAAAATTGGTATGCAAAGTCATGCTGTCAAATAATACTGCAGAACTGGCCCTTTGACAGTAACATACCTTTACCGCATGGAGGATATGCTTTATGGGGAAAAAAAGGGAGTAAGTCTTTTCAAACTGCTTGTTTTATTACTAATCATTTTGTGACTATGACAGTACTCGTACATTTGTTGTGTCATCCCCAGGGACTTGTCAGGGCTGGGACTTTTTCCATTCTCTGAGCTGTACAGGCAAAACAGAGGACAGAGAGAATTGCCGGTTCTACTGCTCCTCTGTAGAAGTAGCAGTGAGCTGTGGGAGGTCAAGGCATCCTGATTTTGATGGTGCATTTCACCCATGTCCTTAAGATGTTGAGGTGAAAGGAGCCTAGCTCTGTTTAAATATACGTGTATATTTAAAGAATTGGGTGCACAGGGAACCAAATTATTTTCCCAGGTTCACAAAAGATGCTTACAGCAGGAATTAAAGCATGAAGTCCAAGTCTTACCTTCTGAGGTAGACGGCATGGTATCCCTTCATCATCTACCTTGCTCTCTTCTCTGTCACCTTTAAACCCAAAGAGAAGTATTCTAAAGAAGGAAATCTGCATAGACAGAAAGCTGACAGGATGCTGACCACATTGTGTTAGGCTTGCCATGTTTTATGTGCTCCATCAAAGACAGTATAAGAACTAAAAACAGTGCCTAATGAGCAGTGAAGAAAGACTTAGCAGTTGATACTGTTTTCTAGGTAAATGAAAACCAGTGTGAACACCAGGAACATCAAGGCTGGCTTTTATTTGAAAAGACTAAGTATTAAATATTTCCAGTTTAGTCTAGCAGCCATTTTGTTGACTTCTTGCAAATGTCATAAGTAATAAATTAAACTTCTCCCTCCTTTTTTGAATGAGACAAGACTGATAAGAAACAGCTATTAAACAAAATCACAGTAGTTACCACATCCAACTGCATTTAAAGCAAGTGTGTGTAATCAATCTGTTTTGAAGGGTAAAATAATTCATGAGAAATCCATTGGCACTTTCTTTAGCATGGCAGATTAAGTACCTTCATGTTGCATGTAGAGGGCTTTGCAGCAAGTTGCTTGTGTGAACAAGTGATATTTAGTTTAAAAAGCAGACTTTTGGGGGTGCAGCTGGTATGACACCTCAGCCCAGACACTGCTGCACAGCTTCTGAGCTAGAGGTCATTCACATCCATGTCTAGAAAGGTAAACTTGGGTCATTGTAGGAATGTGTGAACAAACACAAGTCTTTAAGAAGTGGGGACCTTTCGGCGGCATTCAAATTTTATTTTGATTTCAAACCTACTAAGGTACTTGAGATGTGTATGAAACGAAATTTAGTGTGGCTGTGTGGTGGATTGACCTTGACTAACACCAGATGCCCACCAAAGCTGCTCTATCTCCTCAGCTAGACAGGGGAGAGAAAATACAATGAAAGATTCATGGGTTAAGATAAGTCAGGGAGAGATCACTCACCAATAACCCTCATGGGCAAGCCAGGCTCATCTTGGAGAAATTAGTATAATTTATTACCAATCAAAACAAAGAAGGGTAATGAAAAATAAAACCAAATCTTAAAAACAGCTTCCTTCCACTCCTCCCTTCTTCCCGGGCTTAAATTTTACTCCCAATTTTCTCTACCTCCTCGGTGCAGAGGCCAGGAAATGCAGGCTGCGGTCGGATCATCACTCATTGTCTCTGCTGCTCCCTTCTCCTCAAAGGGGACTCCTCACACTCTTTCCCTGCTTTGCTGTGAGGTCCCTTCTGCAGGAGACAGTCTTTTGTGAACTTCTCCTGTGTGAGTCATTCCCACAGGGTGCAGTCCATCAGGAACAGACTGCTCCAGCTTGTGTTCCTCACAGGGTCACAAATCCTGTCAGCGAACCTGCTCCTCTCCACCTGTCCAGAGGTCCTGACAGTAGCCTGCTCCAGTGCTTCCCGTAGGGTCCCAGCTGCTTTCAGGCATCTACCTGCTCCGGTGTGGGGTCCTCCACAGGCTGCAGGTGGATCTCTGCTCCACCATGGACCTCCTTGGGCTGCAGGGACACAGGTCCCCCACCATGGGCTGCAGGGGAGTCTCTGCTCTGGCACCTGGAGCACTTCCTGCCCCTCCTTCTGCACTGACCTGGGTGTCTGCAGGGCTGTTCATCTCACATACTCTCATTCCTCTCTCCTGGATGCAAATCTGCAGGTTTTCTTTTTTTTCTCCTCCGTCTTAAATATCCCAGAGGCACCACCACTGCTGCTGACCTTCACCAGTGGTGCGTCTCTCTTGGAGCCAGCTGGCACTGGCTCTCTCAGACACTGCAGGAAGCTTCTGGCATCTTCTTAAACAAGCTACTCCTGTAGTCTCTCCTCTACCAAAACCTTGCCACAGGCTGTTAGCATGAAGAACATAAAATCTTGTGTGAATTGAGTTCAGAAAAAATTTTTATTCACTGTCCTCTGCAAATGTATTTAATGCCAACATAGCCTGGAGTGTAGGTAAAACTGGGTCAGTTGTCAGGTTTTCCGATACTTTGGAGGAAGACTGAAATAGCTGCTACCAGGTCATCAGGTGGGATGTGTTTTCAAATATAGGTGAGCCTGGTACAGGAAACTTGTGTTTCAACCTTCTTCCTTTTCTGAGACATCCTACGTTGGGTGTATACTGGGGCTGCTGAGAAAGTAAGGAGTGCAATGATTATCCATAATGTATATTCTCATAGGCTGAAAAGAGAGGATGACTCTTTTGTTCAGAGGGTAGCTGAGCAGACTGAAAGCAAGTATCTGGACTTGTGTTCACACATTTATGCTGACTAATATGGGTGCTTGAGAGCTCAAGGTACTCTGGAAGTCACAAGAACGTAAGCTACAAAATTACATAAGGATTCAAGGAACATGAGCTTTTCCCCTCTATTACAGTTTCATATTTGAATAAGATCAATACAGTGTAAAAGTAGAACTTGTGGTCTTTTTCATCTTTTGGTAAAGTACAGGCCGTCTGTGATTCTATTCTTCCTTAAATCTTCAGCTAAAAGGAGAGTAACTTTATGCTGCAAATCTGTGGGGAGTACTTCCTCCAGGGAAGCTGAAGAGCACTGTGGAGCTTCGCAGTGCACTTTACGTTTTTCACAGGTGCTTAGCATATGCATCTCCTACTGTAAAGCTGAAAGCTTTGTGTAGAGCCGTGATGGGGCCTAAGAAGTACTGAGTAACCATCACCACATACAAACAAGGAGTCTTTCATAGGATCACAGAATGGTTTGGGTTTGAAGGGACCTTAAAGATCATCTAGTTCCGATCCAAGCCCTCTTCCACTAGAGCAGTGAAGCTCAGCTGGCCAGAATTCAGTGATGGTACTTCTAATTTCAAATGTTTATAACTGTCTACAGTTAAAAATTTATTTTTTAAAAACACTACACAACTTGTGCTATTGTGTGCAAGTCAGTAGTCAGTTCATACCTGGCCCCCCCGACAGGAGGACAGTTGATCTGGAAGTAGTGACCGATAATTCAGTCAGGATCAAGTCACACATTTTATATATCCATGTAAGGTAATTAAATCCAGCTGCATAGCGCATTAGTTTGATCAGTTCTGCTTGATTCTGGCTTTTTGTTTTCAACTTTTTTTTAAAAAAAAAAGTCCTTTATTTGACTTGTTGTCTAAGGCTTTTTAAAATGTAAATAGCAGTCTTGTACCTTTAATACAGAGTGCTGTGAAGCTAAGAGGAGAGCCTGACCTAATCTTACGAAAGAAAACAAAATTGAGAAAGGGTGGAACATAGGAACAGAGAGATCCAAGGTTTCCCACAGTATAGTAATGGATATGACCTTTAATATTGAGGCCTTTGGATCAAATTTAAGTTGGCATTAAAATTTTCTAATAAATTCCCTGCTGAATCTCAGAGTTTTTTTCCTCAGATTTAACTCAGTAAGGTCACAATAAAGCAAGTGCTGTCTGTGCTATTGTAATTGCTCTCAGCAGGCTGATAATGTTAAAGCGGAGAAGTACCAGCTCCTGTGCTTTTATTCCTTTCTTCAAGTGATCTCCTTCCTACATGCTTGCTCCTCCTGCTCTCAGGTCTACACTAAGTAGGAAGTGAAGCTGTTTTAAATGCCATTTCCTTCTCATTTTAACATGTTTTTATAGTAATGCTTTCCTGAATCTCTTCAACAAAAGGTATAAAAGTATAACCTGTCTTACTGCAGAATAACTGGAGGCTTGTATTTCTTTTCCTTAATTGTCATCCAAACATACAATAAATTCAGCCTCTTCAGTTCTTAAAAACTGGTATTCCTAAACATGCAATACTTAGTTCATTTTAGCTTAGTGCTTTTAGGGCTGTGGAATAGATGTACAGCTAAATGAGTTTCTCTTAGACGCATAGGGAGAAACACTGAATATCCACAGTACTGTGTTTTGTTAAAAACAGTGACAAATCACAGCTCACCACAGTGAGGCAGTTGTAGTGTGGGTCCTACACCACATCTTTTGCAACTTACAGAAGACTGTTGTTAATGTTTCTTGTATGAGTGCAAATTTATGCTTAGCATGCTACTCTAGATCTGTTACTGCGGTATTGGAGGGAAATAATGCCCAGCAGAGTGCTGTGATCATGGTTCTCCCTGAAATTCCATGTAACTGTGAGAGACTCAGGGCAATTCTGCATGAGTTTCCAGATGCAACATCCTCTTTTTTGAAATCAGTCTGTCTAAAATGTCAGCTTTCTCTCTGTCTTGGTGCAGCTGTGGGTATGATGGCTGGTTCTTTTTTAACAAATGAAGAGGTATCTTAACACTGTAACTAGATCACATAATGGCGCCATGATGGGCCTGTCTTTTAGGTATGGGGCTAAATGTGCTTTTCTTGACTGTGGACACAAACTAATAGTTAATGTTCCTCAGCATTACTGGTAGCTCAGGCCTTTGCTGTTTCAAACCTGGACCAACCATTCTTATTTGGTTTCCAGGACCTTAACTGGCTTCAGACTTCCCCGTCTCCACCCCCTTGGTCCACCATCTCCTTGCACTGGCTTTCCCCGAGGCCCAGAATTTCTTACCTAAAGTGTCATGCACAGACATGTATGTGTCTCCACCTACATGCAGGCATTTGCTGTTCAGTGCCCGTGGCATTCATTGCTGCTCAAGAAACCCATCTCGATACAGAAGGAAATTTCTGGTGTGGATATTCCACTGCTTATGAGCATAGTCAGCTAACATATGTTCAGTGGGATACATCCTCTTGCTCACATGTGATTGATTGGAAAATTAGGAGGAACAAAAGATATCTTACAAAGGTAGTTCCAGCTCTGAAATGCGTGCAGTTGTATTCTGCCCACCTTCAAACTCCATGGCAAGCAGAATTGATCAGGGCTACCCCAGAGCAAGTGAACATTGTTGGTATTACATCGTACTGCTTACATACCTGTGCTAAGTCTGCTTCAGTAATTAAAAACAATAGATGATGATCTTCAGTCATAATATTTCATCTGCTTGGTTATTGCTCTTTGTTTCTTCTGGGTTTTTTAACTGCTCTTGATGTCTTACTCTCAGCCATGGATCATATGGTACTGGCAGGATGTATACCACAGTGCCAACATGTTTGATGAACTTAAGTGAGAAAAGCCATCACTTCTGCAATGTGTGGCGTTTCTCCCAGCCACCATGCAGGCATGTGAGGGGAGATCACTCCTGGTCAATACCTGCCCATTGCTTTTTACTTAGGACATACACATTTTAATTTATATATCCCGCTGCTGCCAGAGGAAACTAATATCCAGCACTAGAGATGCAACACAGCTACTTTAAAGCAGAATGGTCCTGAGGTGGAATGATGTTACTGACCTGAAACACTTCAAAAACTTGATTCTTAAGCCTGCTGTGGTTTGAGCTTGCAGTTTCTGGGATAGGTTAACACTGCTCTGAATCATTGTGAGACACAATCAGACTGTTGCTTCGTAAATTAAATAATGAAGCGTTTATGTGTGAGAGTTCCTACTGTAACTGGTAGTTAGACTGTGCTTTGAAAAGATCAGAATCTACATCACATGATGGTAGGATCTGTAACTGGTTTTGCAAACATGACTTTTAGCCATAGAGACATGAAGTCTTCCAAAGTCCAGGTTTGATTTACAATGCTTTGTGTATTAACTGTAGTAACAGGAGTGAATAATCAAATAGCCCTTTGGGTAGCATGACTTTCTTCAACTATATTAGTAATCTGTCTTGAATTACTTAGATAAAAACTCCTGTGGTTGAGAGAGACTTTCCCTTAGTTTTTCTGTAGGTCTCAACTGTGAAGAACTGGTAGGTTTCTTTGAAGGATTTTGATAAAGCTGCAAAAATAAAACCTATCATCCTTGCCAATTCTTGGCAATTTACGTGTATAAGTTGCCATTGCCCTGGGACTTCTGAAGTGCTGTATGAATTGTAACAGCATTTGTGAATCAGCCTGCTTTCAGATATCAAATGGCATATATTTAACACTTATTAGCCTAGATATAACATTTTTAAATCCTACCACTCTTGCAAAAATTTCCAATTCCATATACCAATTTTACCCTGGCTATTACAATCGTACCTCAAACTGCACAATGTGGGATATGGGATAGGTATTCAATGGTAAAGAAAACTCACTGCAGTCAGCATCTGGGGTTTTTTTTAAATCAGTGTTTTTAAATTTTTTAGGCAAAGTGTCCCTTATTGTGGTAAATAATAGAAAGTTTCATCTCCCTTGCACAGAAAGTAGGAGTTGAGCAGATTTGACTGTGATATTTTGTCCTGAATTTTCACCTGTGGTATTATTACATCATTTATAAATGTTCCTCTCTTTACTGCTCTCAGTCTCTAAAGAGTGGTGTTCATAGTTCACTACTGTGAACCCATGAGGTCAGAATGCTTTTGTAATCAAAACTATTAAATACTTCCCAGTCCCATCTAAAATTTTTCAAAGAACTGAGAACTTGATCTCATGATTTAATACAAAGAATCTTTCAGTGCCATTTCTTTGGAGTGAAAATAGGAGCATTTCAGATTTCTGTTTGTTTCCTTTTTTTATAGTGTCGGATAAGCAGGGCATTTGGTAGAAATCACATTGAGGGGGGCAATGGAAATTCTGTATCTGTTCTGGAAATATTTCTGTATTAAAAGAATCAATTGCATGTATTTCTGATTTGGAAATGCCGAGGGTTTGAACAAATAAGGTAAACTATCAAGTCCTGCATCATATGATCCACTGGACTTTTGCATTTGGTTTCATGGCATGACTGTCAATCCTGGGATCAATGAAAAGCAAATAAAGCTGTAAACAGTCACATAATTTTTGTGTACTCAATCTTCATAATGAAGAAGACTGCATACAGAGGTTTCATCTCCACTGGAGTTGCTCTTGCAATTCCTCTCATATCTTTAATGGCTATGAGTAGTCTGTCCTTATTTAGGTGCTGTGCTGTGCTCTCCTTTCTTTTGAGTGCTCTATGTATGTGCTCATCCACCTTCAGATGATATTAAAACTTAATCTTAAACCTTATTCTTCTTCAGTCAATGTTTTTAAAGAAGTATCAAAAGAAAAAAAAGCTAGAAGAGCAACTTAGGGTCAAAAGAAGATTTCTGTAAGAGGCGGGACTATAAGTCCTGAAATAGAAAACCACATCTGCTCTGATCCAACTGGCTGTTCTGCCAGTCTGTGTCTGTGGGTCACATTTGTATTGGTTTTGGATCAAGTAAGATAACAAGTGCCAAAAAACCCAAGAAGAGGAGAAGGAGCTGATGACATTTCTTGCATTAGTTCTTCTGCTCTCTATTATCACATTCAAGAGACTGTGACTCAAATGATGCTGAAATGCTGCTTTCAATATCTCATTGAGATAAAAATCACACCCTTAATAAAAATCTGTGCTGTACTGTGTTGATATACTAGGCCACTTTTAGAAACATGGGTTTTTTGTCAAATTTTTAGATGGATTTTAGATGAGATTCAGATTTTGGAGGTATTAGCCTGTTTTAAGAGCCATTGTTGTTGTTTATCTGATTGTAAAAGTAACAGGAAAATTTGGGAGACAGGAATGAAAATACCACTTTTCAATGATTTGTTTGGATTGTAATACTATATATTTAGAATTAAGCATTTCCGTGCTATTGTAGTAAGTACAAAAACGCACTCAACTTGTGGTTTCTAGGAATATTTTGTCTGTTCTTGTTAGAAGACTGTCCTCCTGTGCTGTAGGTATCAACACAAACATTTTGGCTTGTTTCTACCATTTGATACTAACTGAACTAAAATGCAAGAAGCTTCGAGTTATGTATGAAGAGCTACAAGATAAGCAGCAAAGCAATTCCAACTGCATGTGATAGTGAATGATCCCAAAAATACAAGGCAGTGACTACACAAGGGCTGCTCCCCCCACCTTGACAGTTTTCCTACTTCCCTGCCCTGCAGGAGGCTGCACTCCTCATTTTATATATCAGTTTTTCAGTATATCTCTTTGTACTGTGTGTATTAAGGGGCAAGTGACATTTTGTAAACAAATTTTGCTGTTCAGATTTTATTGATGGCACATTGCAATTAATTCTTCTGGAATTTGATAGAGTTTTTCAGTTTTTTCTGCTTTTGTTCAAGTTGGGTTGTTTGTGGGTTTTGGAGGGTATTTGGTTGTGGTTTTGGTTTTTGGGGGTTTCTTTCTGTCCTGCCCTTTATAAGTTGTGTTTTCATTAATTTTACTTATCGTGCTGTGTCAAGACACCTGCAGGACCTGTAGCATTCTTTAAATCCAGGGCCTTTTTTAGTCTTACTATTTGAGCTTCCTTGAACACTTAAACAGTACTATAAAGCTGCAGCAAATTTTCTGTAGTTTTAGAAAAAATTACTTTGGTTGTCAACAGTAATTTTCTGTGTCTGGCTGTGAAATTCCTCCAACTTTCTGCCCCTAACATGGTGTAAATAGATTTAGGGAGTGGTGTATGTATTGGAGGTATCTTTATTTATCAACAGAGAAATCACAGTTTGAAAAAATATTTAGGAAAATTAGTGGATCTGTTTTGAAAGAATGTAGAAATGGTATGTAGAGTGGCAGAAGCACCTGTGAAAGAGTGACAGAAAGTGGCAGAAACACTTTCTGTTTCATTGGAAGGCAAGCCTAAATGATTGGCTTAACAGAAAAATTAATATAGTCTGTTTTTTCCTTTAGAGAAGCAAAAACCCTTTGTAATCTTTTTTTAGGCTACATGACATTCTTCGTTCTCAAAAGACTGACTCTTTGCTGTCCTATGACATCCTGATATTTAGCATACTAGTGAGACTCTGAATTCTTGTAGACCCAATTATGGAAAGTCAGGTAAGTGGCATTTTTCTTTATTATATTGCACAGCTTTTAAGTGACACACTGTTGCTCTACAGATACACTGTAAAACTTACATAGGAGAAAAGCGCAATATAATAATATTAAAAAGCCACTTACCCACCTTACTGTGTGTGCAGCCAATTCCATGGCACAGCCCATGCACTGTGTGATGGGCGTGAAGCCCCTGTACGCTGTGCACTGGAGCACACAGGTGGCTGGGAACTGGGTCAGTCTTTCTTCTGTGTATCTGAGGCACAAAAGGACAAACACAAGGGCAGCTGTCACTTACCTTTTGAGCACTGAGAGCACTGGTTGTGCCCTTTGGTGCTCTTTGACCGTGGATGTTCAGAACTCAGGTTTTCTTAAGGCTGAACGCCAGGAAGGCTGGGTGACATAGGCTGGAAATCACTGCCAAGCTATCCTGATTTGCTGGCGCCAATCCTCGTTTCCTCTACCATATCAACAAGCATCACCAGTGGCACACTTAGCTTACAGAACTAAAAGCTGCTCTTAACAGTAGTGTCTTGAGGACTTTGGTTTTGGTTTTGTTCTATACCTGTGCTCCAGTAACAAACTTCACAACAAGGGCTAAGACAAACCAAGGATGACACTTTTGTATAGCTACACAAGGAGCTAGGGAGTGTGAGCAGAAATAATGTTGCATAATTTTATTGTTATGTAAACAATTTCCAAATACCAGTATTGTTTAAAAGGCAAATTTTGTATTTGTAAATGATGCAGAGCAGAAAAGCAATGTTTAATTTGAGCATGGTATGTATCAAATCTGTAATTTCCATTGTTCTCTCTTTAAAGTAATCACATGACTGCTCTGTGGTATATATCCTACAGATTATTTTCATGCAGAAAGTGACATTTAAGTAGTATTTAGGATAGATTTCTATCCATATTGGCTTTCAGATTTTGGGCATATTTGTTCTAGCCTTAGTTTTTAAGACCAATGTATTTAAAATCTTTTTTAAAACAAAAGGTATTTTAATTTATGGGTGTCTGCTGTATCCCCTACTGGATCTAGGAAGAATCTTGCTTATACTTTGTGGGAGAAAATTCTGTTTTGGGAATAAATAAACACTGGAATTTCAATCAATATCCCCACATCATGAATTTTTCTGAAAACCTTTGCAGGGTAAGAACAGAAATTTGACTGAAACAACTCCTTAATCTTAGCTGTGGTAGCATCACCACTTGCTATAACAAATGAAAAATAAAGTTGTGGGCATAAAACAGCAGTAGGTCCATAAGGTTACACAAGAGGTAAAAGCTGTAATTCCTAAGATGTTTCTACAAAATTCTGCCTTTTTTTTTTTTTGTTTTTATGCTTTTTCCCAATGGAAGTAGAAATTAAGATGTACTCTTGAACTTCAGTTTGTGGAAGGCTGTGCATGTTTCATCCCAGTTGCAGAGAAGCTTTGACGAAGCAAGAAAAGTGTTTTAATATCACCTTCAATGCCACTCATGCCTGTCATAATGAGAAAGATGCCTGTTTGGTGACTGCTTTTTCCCAGTTCAAGCCAGCTGCCTCCAGCTAGACCTTTCTTTGGGAAGATCAATCACCAAATTGCATATATATCTCCTGGGAAATTCAGTGTGTGTGAGCAGTAAGCACAAACATCAGTGAAAATTCCCTATTTCAAACTTTTCACTGACTTTGAAAGATTTCCTGGTTATCCTGGAAACAAATCTTTAACAACCATAAATAAAGAGCACTCTTTATAACTTAAATAAATAGCAAAGCATTTTTATTAATTATTAGGCATGAAAACAAATCTTTTTTCTCACATCTAGGATTGGTCCTCCAGATAAGGTTATAAGTATGTTGTCCTGGCAATGCAGGTTATTTATGATACAGCCAGAGGTGTAATTGTTCTGTGAATAAAGAGAAGCTTTTAGCTTCCAGGGATACAAAGTATTTTTCATGAATATTAAGTAAACTTTAATGATTGAAGAAAAGAGCAAAGTGGAGGACAGTCGTTTATATCCTGTCTAAACAGGCCTACAGCCACATTAGTGTTTATAAAAGATTTAGAGCATAGCTAAAATAAAAGTAAGGATTTCCTCCTCTTTTTCCATACCCTTTTCCCCACTATTTAAATATACAAGTAACTAAAAGGGTGAAGGCTGTCTGCTTATTCACTGTAATTTACAGGAGACATTAAAGAAAAATGGAAAGTAACTGTAATCACTGCTGCTTGAGAAGTAGTGATAGATGGCAATGGAATGGTTTGAGGCTATTAATTGCAATGAGATTATACTAGTTGAGATACCTCTGATGTCAGGTGCTGGAAATATTAGTTATTTCAAAGACAAATTGGATTATAAATTATTAGTAAATCTGTACTGAGGTGATTAAACCCACTTAGAAACTGTCAAATGTGGGTACTATTTCAAGTTGTAACTCCGTCATTTGTATGCTAGAAAGGGAGTTAAGAGGTAAATTTAGGGGTTACATGGGAATATGTGGAGTAACTAGTTACTTTGGAGACTGAACATTTCCTGTGCTTTCTACTCTCTTAATGAATTCTTGTTCAGCCTTCAAGTTGTCGTAGACCACCACTGGTCTTTTCAGCTGACTGGAAGATGCTCTGGAGAGGAAGGAATCTGCTTCCCTAAGGCAGACTTACTAACTGGCTTAACCACATGGGGGAGATAAAAAACAGCAGATCCATGCAGCCTTCACACAGGTCACAAATACAGTAATGGCAGCCTCGAATTTCCACTCCGGGGTCTGCCATTGCCAGACAGCATTGCTCTCACTAAAGCAATATGTTTTTTTCCAGTAAAATGAAGAAAATATATTGCACTGCATGGGTCTTCTTGGTAATACCATCCTGTGTCATTTTTCTTATCATTAATCAAATGTTGCTTATTGAAGCAGATACAGGATTGCTTAATGGTTTGGTATTGGATTTATTGAACTTTAAGGAATGACAAATGGAAACAGTAGAAGCTGAGGAATAGTTCAGTAATTTAAAAAAATTCCTATCAACTTGTTTGTGTAGCTACTGTATTTCACCATGTGTTTACAGTCTCGTATGCACATACAAACACTTAAAAGATTCCAATCCCCTGCACAATATAATAAAGTTGAAAGGCTGAAGTGTGTACATTCAAAGCAGTGAAGGGGAAAAAAGCAAGAGGATATCTTTTTCCATTTATCTTCTCCCATCACTGCTGTGTCATTCCTAGCTTGAGGCTTTCTCATCGATATTGTTGTATATGGTGTGTGGAATTTGTAGGAGGATATTAGTAGATCAACAGGCGTTTTGGATTGGACTCTTTTTTACTCTTCATTTTTTTACATAAAAGGTTTGGTTCACTCATTACAAAGCTTGGCATTATAGATATTCTGTTATATGTGCTATTAAAAGTGCAATCATCCATGGAAAATATTCCCCAAAAGTGTTCAGTTGGTAACTAAAATAATAAATAGCTGTAGTTTATACAAAATAAATCCTCTGTGATGGGCATCACAGTTCCTCTTACATGTCCTGGACTGGAGCTAGGATTCAGGGGCAGGCAGGCTCCTGTTTTCATTCTGCTTTGATTTTTGTCCTGTGATATTTTCATTCTCATTCGGTTTTAGCCATTTCTTGTAGTTGAGGAACAATTCTCTCCTCCTCACTCCTGCTGAGTACCTGATGTTTGAACTCTGCTCAATTGCTGCAGCAGTTTGCTCCTTCTTTTTTTTTCATTTTGCTCCTCTGACAGTGCTCAAAAAGTGTTCCTCTTTTGGTGTTGTGACTTGTGGCCCACAGTGGCTTCTTCCCTTCCTCCCTGCGGCCGGCATGAGTCTTTCCTCTGCTGCTTGTAAAAGGCAAGGTCACCTGGCTGCTGCTGGAAATATCCAAGCATGCACAGGATGTGTTGGCTCCTTGTCCAGAGATCATGGGCATCAAACCACTTCACAGAGCTGTCTGTGGGTGATACCGTGTTTAGCAAACTTCTAGAGATGCTGATTGCCTGGAAGCTCCAAGATCCTCCCTCCTCATAAGCTCCTTCCTCAGGCTGCCCACTGCAAATGCATGTAGGGCAAGTTATTAAGAGAGAAAGATTATCTATCAGTCTTTGATGTTTAAAGAGCTGTGATATTAATGAAAAAAATCGTAGCCCACTCTCATTCCTCAATTCAGTAGAAAACCTGTAACATGTATTTCAGTCATCCTTAAACAAGTTCTCATAAAGGAGTTATTTCAGATAGTTCTCTCAACTAAGAAAAGAAATCTATTTCAATATTACTTGTACTCCCATGCCTGCTTCGAGAGGGTACAATATGTCACTGTTGCCTGTCTTTTTTGCCACAGGGACTTACAGCATTTTATGTCACTCTTACTTGCTCCATCACAGAAACCCCTGATTGCATCCTCACTCCAGAATCTTTTAAGCTGATGAGGAAGCATCAATCATCAGTCATACCTTTACTATTTGGTGTTGAAATGGAAGTTCAATGTCCCTGGAAGTTGCAGCATTTTACCAGTGTTCAGCTCAGGAAGGGGTGTCAGAATTTCATCCCTTCTTTTTTAATCTTGCTCACATTTTTCTTAAAGCTCTACAATTGTTTACACTCAGTTACAAAGTGTGTAGTGTAAATTAAATGACATTTCAGTTAAGGAAGGACACGTTGGAGCATTATGGTTGATTCAAGTGAGTAACAACACTACATGTGATTTGAATGTCTTTTCTTGTGAGTGAGGGAAAAGCTTTCTGCTTGTTAATGTCTTGTCTTTTAAATTAGAGCAGAAGTTAATTGCCAAAGCCATAACAAGAATTGTAACAGAGGTTTACTGCTCCCCTGCTCTACCTCACATGGCCATCTCCCCCTGTTTAACGTGGGTGTAGCAGGCTGTCTCACTGCAGGTGAGGAGCTCTGAATCAGCACCTTGTGCTTGCTCAAGGCTCAGTAATGTGAGGTGTGGCTGTGAACACAGCCCAGCAGGGAAGGGCAAAGCTGGCTGAGGATTTTGGTCTTAACATAAAAGTCCTTCCCTGTAGCACATCATTTGTTACTTAGGAAGCAGCTGTAGGCCAAACTGAGAATGAAAACTCATCTTACAAAATAAATACATAGACGGCAAAGTGAAGAAAAGTGTATGTCGTTCTTACCATGAGAGGAAAGTAATCACAGCAATGCTTTTGTTTTCTAAATAAGTGGATTGAAGGGTGCCTCCTCCGCATTAGGCAGTTCC
>VYZT01055071.1:47625-93772 GCA_013400735.1 Pomatostomus ruficeps | reverse complement strand
CCTCTTGTTCCTTGCTGTTATCTGGCATCCATCGGAACCGTTGCCAACACTGAGCTATAGCTGATGAAGTTTTTAACAGGTGTGCAAGCCACCTATAGTTATTACACCCCAGGTATTGATGTTGTATTACCTGCTGCTACCACCTCGTATATGCCCAGTGACCCTTTATAGAAATAGGGTCAGTTTCTCCACAAAAACGTCTTAATCTTTTGCAGTTGGTTGTTTTTTGTGTGTGCATGTGGTTTTGCAGTACTGCAAGAACTTTTGTGTTTCACTTCACAGGTTGCAAGGTGTACATCTACTGTGTTTAGATCTCAGTTTCGCTGTGCAGGTAGTAACAGTAGCATTCTGCTATATGGAGTATGCCCAGAAGTAAACAGCAGTTTTAAGTGAAGCTGTTTGGTTTACCTCATTCTTTTTATTATTATAATTAGAATGCATCATATCCAGATTAATACATACATGCTGTTTTAAGTCAGCTTTACTTTCAGCAATAGAGTTGTAGTAACCCTTCATATCTGAGAAAACACCTAATAGTGGAGCTATAATGTGAAGCAAAATATGCTTTGTATTTGTCTGGGAACAAGTTCAGAGATCTGGTGTGGCATTATAAGTTGCCTACAGTGAAACCTGTGGCCATTTCTGGTTGTAAATTGATGGAGAATTCTTCACAGTAATCGTCATTGTGTTGGCATCGCAGAACTGCTGTGGCAGTGAATTGTGATTTTTAAGAACCACATTGTTACATCAAGGAGATCATTACAGCTGAGCAATCCAACCACCCTGAACAAATAAAACTGCTTGTTTAACAGCACGCTGCCAATCAGTGCTGTATAGCTGCTTCATGTTTCAGTCTGCAAAGGCATCTATGAGAACCCCGAGGTATTAGGCAGAGTAGTGTGAGAGAAAGACTCAATCTGATAGTTACTGGACGATGTGGGTAATGTGAAACTCAACCTGATGCAGTTGTTCTGTTTTCTGCATGGCAATAAATTAACTGGACGTGTCTGTTAGGTAAAGTGAGAAACTAGTAAAGTTTCATTTAATGGGATTGTACCTGTACTAACTGGGACAGTATTCAGTAATTATCTGTACTTTTTTAAAAACTCAAGCACAGCAATTTCTTTTCTTAAAAAGACATGCCAGTGTATAAAAATATTTTCTTCTTTCCTTGATACTGTATGTTTGCTGCTAAATCAAAGTTCATTNTATGAGATTATATTGTATTAGTTGATGTTACATTGACGCTAGCAAAAATATTAGCTTGAAAATTAGAATGAAAAGAAAAGAGGTACCACCTGTAAGTTTGGTGCTACACATTATTCATAATGGTAAAGAAAATCAGTTCCTACAGAATTATTTAATAAAGGTTAAGTTTATAGTTGCCCTGATTAATATTCACTTTGTATATTTTTTAGGTGACTTTTGGCTTTCTTTTTAATTAAGCAACCAAAAAAGGCTGGACAGGATATTTTCCAAATACATAGGTGAACAACAGAAATAACTAATATACCTCTTGCAGTGGATTATTTTCCTGTATTCCACTGGAAGTATATTGCTGAAGGTGGAGTTTGCCCTTTGTGCCTGGGTCTCCTTGGTCTGTTGGTTGTTTAAACTTTTCATCAGTGCCCGCAGGTCTGGGATCACTCACTGATTAAACTTTTGGGGGAGCTATGATGTGTTCAAGCTTCTGTCATAGCTGAGGGTAGTCAGCATCTTCATGCTGAGTTGTAAGTTAATGAATTGAACATAAGAAGAAAGAAAATGGAGGAAATCTTAAAAATCTTTCTTATACAAATATTTGGACATTACCACATTTCTGTAATTTTCTCCTGCAAACCATTTTGATGGAGTTGAGGCGGGAAACTAGCCAGTGTCTACACAGTATGAATAGCAGAAATCTGTATCGTGTTTTGCAGACAGAGCTTCCCTGAATGGGGGAACAAGAGGTCTTATACAAAGACAGAACATGGCAGAAAATCCTGTGTAGAATGCAGTACAGTTTTGGGGAAATAGTCTGGTATATTTAATTCTAGCTGTAATTAAATGGTCTTTCAGAGCAATGATTAATGTGGAATCCAGAGGTTCACTGTGGGAACTGGTTTTTTTCACATTCACACAGACAAGACTGATTGGAACTAAACTGTGTTTATATGACAGAAGGTCTAAAAATATAAAAAGTGCTGTAAACCCTACATAATTCAGCATATCAATGTCAAGTCATCTTTTGTGGCTTTGGTTTTGCATTTTTAACATTGTTTTAACATGTTAGCAATTCTGTATTTTATTCTATAGAGAGAAAAATAGAAAAGAGGCACTTTCTGGTCTTGTTAATTATATACTGCTAGAATCAGAAGTCTCTCCTGAATCTGACTTCCATAACAGATTAGAATAGCGGTCTCTCTGATCTCTTGGGGCTTCCAATTAGGATTTTTTTCAAGTTTACTGAGCTAGTATTTGAGGCAGTACGGAATTCAGAAATGCAGCCCATCAGCAGTTTGCAGAATTCGAGTTTCTGCCTGCAGAATATTAAGGAAGTATGAATGAAATTCAGTCAAATACATTGAGGCATTCTGCAGCTATATATTGCTGCTGCAAAAATATTACAAGTATTTTGTAGAAAATAAAAATCTGCCATCCTATTAAAATGAAATAAAATCTGTCCTAAAATTCATAAACAAAATCTAATTATGAATGCCGGTGTCTGAAATGAAGGGAAGGAAGTAGTAGGTTGCAGTTTTTCAGTGCATCCTTTTTAGTGATTTTGCCATACAGAAAGTACAAAGGGAGAGGCAGCATTAGAAGATGCAAGGCTGGCTCTCCTTTGTTCTCCAGCATCTCTCCAAGGCTCTTACGTATTCTGCTGAGACAGACTGGTGTGTGCCTGCTTCATGGAGGAAGTTCGTTTTGGAAATGAGACGTTGAAAGGAAGTAGTTCACAGCTGCTGCTTTTAGAGAGGAGGAAGCCCTGTTAATAGGAGAAATGATGAAAGGAAGGGAAGACTTAAGGGCACAAGGGTAAAGGATGAATTAATGGATTGAACGAAGCAGGGTGGGAAAGGAGAAATAGTTGTTGCTGCATTCCCTCAATTTTTCAAGATTTTCAGCTCCCTGGTACTATTTATGTGGGTTTGACCAATATTACATAGAAAAAAACCACAGAGAGGTGCAAGTCTTTGTCAATTAGTCTCTGCCTAAGAAATAACCTACTTTTTAATTATGTTCCTATTTCTTCTAGGCTGTTGTCCTGAATATGTCAGCTTTTACCACCTCCTTTGTAAATTATATGCCCTGATGTCAGGCAAAAAAATGTAACCTGCTTTACAGTTGATGATTTGACATAGATACAAAATCACATCAGTGTTGCAGAGACAGTTTTCAACCTGTGGTAGTTGTACCTACTCTGCTCTTCCTACCATTATACAAGACATGTTAAATCAGAGCAGGTTCTTTAGAATCAGTTTTGTGTCTCTGCTTGAAAGATATATGTTGATTTGGTATATAAGTGAAACAAAAAAGAAAGACTCCACCAGGATTTTTGTGTGCTTTTCCCCCTGTGTAATTAAGGTCTTGTGTTGATCTCACAGTTCTGCATATTGGTGTTGGTCAATGACAGTAGCTCACTCAGAAACCAAGGGAAATTGATTTTTTTTTTAATAAATTAAATTGTTTGGCTGAAGTGCCCAATTAGCACCAGTCAAATTACAAGATACCCTGATGCAGGAAAGCAGGAAGCAATACATCTTGCTTCCTAAGAAGAAACTTCATTTTATTTTTAATCAGTGCTATTAAGGAAGACTTCCTTGGGAGCAGGCTTCACTGAGGTTTTGTTCATTATCAACTCAAGGTAAAGCCAAGGGGAACCTTTCTTATTTCATACCAGAATTGATTTTTTAAAAAGAATAAATAACAAGTGCATGCACATGGGGTGAGTGCATGTATTAAAAAGTGGAGTTGCCACTGGTAACACAGCTGATTTCCTTTGTTGGAAAAGTCTTTGTTCATTACTTACCTGAAGTGAAAGGTTAATGGCCTGTAGCAATCGGAAGAAACCCCTACAAAAATGCACAGCAAGGATCTAATGTTGTTACACAATAGTGCTTTCCACCTACTTTTCCTGAGGTAAGACAGACACGGAAGATAGTGCTTGCTGTTCTAATAAATACACTTCATGAAAAGAAGTACCCAGTATATTGGAAAATGAAAAGGTCCCTGCTACTGTCAAACAGACAGCTGTCACCAAGGGCACAAATCTTACTTTCTTTACTGAGGTTTGCAAAGCCTGCTGGTTATACTTTGTATAGAACTGCTGAAGTTTTCCTTTAAAAGCATCTTTGGTGTAGTAGAAGTAACTTATTTTGTAGTGTGCTTTAATTGCTTTCTCGCTAGCTTAAAACTGCTAGTTGGCACACTTCTTTTTTCTTGCAGTTTGAACACAATTAAAATTGAGATCTTGTTTAGTGTGTTTGATTACAAAGTGTGTTATAATACGAAAGTATTACGAAAAATTTTGTTGGCTCTTGAGCACAAACTCAAGCACTTCAGGGAGATCAATTAGGCGCCTCACTGTGATGTGCCTGTGATGTCGGATTAAGCCAAGTCACTCAATGGCTCAGTGGAGAAAATGCAGTGCATTTGTTTCAAACCAAAGAATTTAATGGGTATAGACTACAACCATCGGCCTGTCATTGAAGAAAAACCTTAAGTTGGGACTGCCTCTGGAAATGACAGTGCTGCTTGGTCCCTTATGTGTGAGTAAGTAATTGGTATGGTACTTGGAAAAGGGAATCAAGCTGGCTAGGAAGCAGATTTTTCCAGGCAGGTACCAGAGTGGTAGTGGGTAGCTTGGCCACTTTCCAAGTCACTTCACCAAAAAGCTGTACAGATTTGGTGTCAGCAGGAGCAGAAAGGAGAAGAGAAAATGCAGGAAGAGACATGACTGCTTTTTTTGAGTGACAGGCATAGGCAGTAGCAGGATAAAATGTGCATCAAAAGAAAGTGGCTGATTTTTAAAAACTGTGAAATATCATCCCTCATCTTCTAAAAGATGCAACTGGGGCTTAATCAAAGGTATCCAAAGAGCAGTAGTGCTGGTATAAGCACTTCCAACATGGAGTTGGTTTCCCAATGAAGGCGTTTAGGCAGCCCCAAGACCAGAGGATCAGTCCCTTACAAGGGGCTCATGGCAGAGGGGAAGCCCATGGTGGGCTGCACTGCTACAGAGAGAAACCTCAGCCAAACCAGGTGTGTGGGGACATCTTCAGGGCCATGACTTCTCAGGATGTAAAGATAACAACAGGGTAGTGCTACCCAGTGCTTCTGAGTACGAATTCTGCCAGGGCTAACTTGAAATAAGTGAAGCCACATATTAAATCATTATAACTTTTTTTGCAGCACTCAGATTTTCCTCCCATGCTGGCCAGTCTCAGCTGGGCCATAGCTTGAGAGGAGTTAACGTTGCATATTAAATATGTATCAGCAGTTTCAATTTATTTACTGTCGAAATGTCTTTTTTGTCAATGATATTAGCCAAGGCATTGGAATACTGTGTGAAATTACTTTTTAGTCTGCCCCTACAAGCCAATAGCTGAGTGTTACATAGATCACAGTCTGATTGAACCTAAAATTATTGCTTTAGTCTAACTTTTCCATATTGAGTAAAAAATTCTGTGAGGCACAGATCTTTATCTTGATTTCCCGGTGTAATATTTGATGAATCTACAAATTTTGACTATGTCAGTTAATAGACGTACATACTTTTCTGACGTAATTGAAAATTTTTGAACCCAGTTGTCTACCTCCTTTTTGGCACATACCTTCCTCCCCAGTCTTCTTCATTCTCCAGCATCCTCATTTCACTTACAATAAATTGTTCCTTACTTCCTGTTTGGTAGTTTTTGCTTAATTAGTTACAGAACTCAACTCTACAGATGTTTAAACTTTATTGCTGTACAGAGAGATGGGGCTGGAAAGAGCTTTGGGAGCGTACACCAAGGAGAGCAGCTGAGCTAAGTCTGATAAAACAGAACCTTCTGGTGGAAGTTGCTGCTGCCTCGGCTGAGGTGCAGCAACCCCTATGGGGACATCCCCATCCTGCTGTAGTGCAAATAAAAGCTACTGGTACCTAAGTGAGCTTACTTCCTTTAGTGCCATGGTAGACTGGGGGCAAAGCTGCAGTCAGCTGTAAGGTTAGAACTTCTGCGCCATTCTGACATGTACTCACAGTTGTCAGGCCACGTGTCGTGCTGGAAATGCTTCTTAGAACTGGCTGTGTGAAAAAGCAGCTTGTAAATTAGCTTTGGGAAAAGTCCTCAAAGTCCTTTGTGTCATGCAACTGATTGCTGTAAGGCAAGGAAAAAAAAATAAACTTCTTCTGCAGGGAGTAGTGAGGAAAACTGTAGGCTTGCTCAGCACCACTGCCACTCACAAATACATCTCTACCACAGCAGTGAAATACACCATTTCTGTGTGGTAGTTGCATTGTACAGAATTGCCCTTCAGCTGTGTGTAATGTATGTATTAGTTTTGGTTGTAGCTGCCATTCTTAGAAGGAACAGCATAAAAGGGAAGAACAAATCACTTTATTTTCCATATGGAAGTCTTTCACTTCTGTGTAATCCTTCTCTACTTCAGTGAATGATTTGTCAATCCCATTGCTCCTACCTGGGAGTTAGCCTTCTTTTGACTTGTCATTTTGCAGCAGCCTTTCTCTAATGATGTATGCAAATAAATCTGGGTGCAGTACTTTGGATAATCCTCATCTGCATAAAGGTATTTGCTTTCTAAGTTTTCCCTTATTTATTTTACGTGCTATTCATTTTGCTTGACTGGGGAGGAATGCAGGGAAGAGAGGGAAAACAGTAGTATATCACTAAGTTAAACAAGAGTTGACAGCAGGTTACATATTAATAGAGAACAATAAATTTCAACCACAAGATTCCAAAGAGAAGCCTCTACAAGGTTTTGCAAATCTTTTTGAAATCATTGCTGGTTGAACTGTTGCTTTTCATTTTGAACTTGCAGGTTATATATTGTGCCCTTGCTTTTTATCCTACTAATTAAAGTAGTATCTACTGCAAATAGATTAAATATAGTAAATATTATAAATGTAAATTTCCTCTTTTTTCTGGAAGGTTTTGTGGCACTTCTATGTGTGTGCTTCAGGCTGTTGTTTGATTAAAATGTTTTCAGTGTCAAAATAAGCAGCTCCTCCCTTATTTTGTGATACTGTCTCAATTTGTAAAGCCAAAACAGTGATCTAGATCAACAAAGCCAATCAAGCTGAAAAATACCATGTTTTATCCTTGCAGAAGATAAGTGGTGTCTTTCACCTTCTCGCCTCATGGCAATGAAAGCATACATTGTAATAATCAAGGGATAAGGGTGGTTAGAGAAAGAACTGCTGGAGTTGGTACAAGCAGCACCACCAAGTAGGTGTGGGCTGTAACATCACCACCCCCAAAAGATACAGTCCTTCTCGGGAGCTGAAAAAGTTGAAGTAATATCCACATGAATCATTGAGCAGACCTTGACAAACATATCAGGAAAGCAAAATACTTTGTGTCAAGAACCTGATATCTGCATTGTATATGCTTTGTGGTTTTGTTTTTTACTGTGGACTGCCTCTTTTCTAGTCTTGATGGCCTAACGCTCAGTTACTGCTGGAGCACAGTTGGCATGGTTCTGGAGCAGAATCCAGCCCATGTGCCCCAAGATTCTGGGCCACAATATGAAACAAAGTGTGGGGAGTGAAGAAATTCACTTTGCAAGTACATTCATGTACAATGTAAAACCTTTGTAGGCACTTGACTTGTCCATTGTGACAAAAGTGTGTGGTCAAACGACGACTTAGCGATGGCCTTTCTAGTCCTATCGGCATGTTACGACTTCCAGACAAGCTTCCTTCTTTATTTCCTCTATTAAGGTTAAGAGAAACCTCAAATTAGAATAGGATGATGGCTTAATAATTAGCAGACTCTAGCTGTATACACAACTGAGTTGTGCTTCTGCCAGTGTGTGAGTTCAGTACTTCCTACCTGTGACATCAGTGATATGTTTAATTGGTGTATTGATACCAAAAAGTATGTGGTGATGTAAAAGATGGGGATTTGCATTACAGTTTTGGCAAACCTGAGCTGAAAGAAAAAGCAGCACAGATGGCTGAAAATAGTAATAAAATATTCCATTTCATGTCTGCAGAAATCATTAGGCAGCGGTTAAAGGGTTGTTATTACTGCCTCAGATTCACTTGGGAAGTTACGTTTCTGTAATGTCCACTAAAACAATGATTCTTCTCTTTTTAAGTGGAGCCTGTGCCAAGTGCAGATGTGTTTCTCTGCAGCCATGGAATGGATTTGTCAACAGTAAAGATGTAGATTCTCTCAGTGGCTTCTGTTTCCCTTCTGCCAGCTCAGCACAGTAAGCAAACAGCAGCATGGCTGTCGTTTGCTGGCCTTCATTGCCAACATTCAGCCTTATCAGTTTCATGGAGTTATCACAAATGTAGCATGTTGGTTTCATGCTGGCAGTAAACAAAGGTGACAAGTTTTTATATGGTAAATCAGAAGATCAAAATATAACCTATGACACATTGCAACACACAAGCAGCTTAAAAGCAACACTTTGTAATAAGTGAACCTTTGAAACTTTTTGCAGAGCTTAGGAGGGCACTGGGCTACAACACTTCGATCAAGACTGGTTTTTAGAGCACAGTACATGTGATTAGCCGGTGTTTCATCATGGGTGCTGAACACTTTTACGTTACTGCAATAAATAAGTTAAAAGTCTCTCAGCTTCTTTTTGGCTGTAGAGTTAAAAAGCATAGCTTTGTCACGATGTGTGATGAAGTTCCACAGCACCCTCTAAACACATTTGCTCTGGAATGCTAGCAGAATCTCTTACAGGCATCACTAGACTGTTACAGGGTCATTCATTGATTTTTATTCTCCATGAAGAACCACAGTTTTATTGATTTGTCTACCATTTACAAGTCTCTATCTTGGTCTTAAAACCTTTTTTTATTGGTACAATTTGGTAGTTTCTGTTTGGTTTATAGGTGTATTTTCTCGTTCTTTAGTGGCAGAGGTAAACAGATGTGAATAGGTAAGCTTATAAATCTGAATCTTTCCAAGAGAATTCAGTCTCTCCAAGCAAATTTATTTTTTCTATACATGGATATTTTTGAGCTTGCTGAGGCAACCAGTTTGTCTTGAGCCTGAAGCAGCCTCTGTGTTTCTAGAAAATCTAAGGTAGAACAGCTTTAAAATTCTTTAATGTCTCAAATTTAATTAAAAAATCATAAAACCAAATTAAAAAGATAATCTCCTAAACGACATTTTATCCCACCTAAAGCAAATGGATTCAGCAAAAACAACATTTAGCTTCCAACATTTCCTCCACTAAGTCTGTAGAATAAGGTTCTTCCTGAAAAGTACATCCTTTATAATAACAAATATACTGATCCATGAATTCAGAGTTTAATAGGGCTGAACCACCGCCATTAACATCATATTTGTCCTACAAAATGTTGTCTCCCCACGTGCTTTTCCTACTGAGCTGTCCTGCTGTTATTTTTGCCCATGAGGAGCACAGTGGAAGTTTGGCCTTGCAGCTGCAGCTCCATTTATATATTGTATCTGGCAGGTTTCACTGCCAAAGGCTGTGATGAGGCCTTGGTAACTAGAAATAAACTGAGTTAATGCTGCACCTTGTACCTCCCGGGACAGAAATGCCATGGTTTGCCCAGTTTGAATGAATGCATTGTGTGTTTCTTGTTTTATGAAGAGTGTGTGCTAAGAGAAAGAAAAACAAGAGCTCCTGGAAGGATTTGTATGTTAGTGCCTCTGTATAGAGGGCCTGAGTTTCAGTCAATGGGTGTGAATTTTCAGTCTGTTTCTAATGGATGCAGATGTGAGTAGGTGGCTTTCTGGGGCAGTCTCAGGAGTTTCAGAGTGGTGTTTACAGTATTAAAGGCAGACTGCACCTGAAACTCAATGTTTTAAATTTTGCATTGGTCCGAAGGATACTTGCATGTTCAGTCTTAGGAATTCTAAATAAGCAATGTATTGATAGATGAGCATCTGAATTTCAAAATGATTGTACCTGAAAACTGTGTAATCTCTTTCACTTACTGTCACTTATCTCAGCAGGTGGCAAACTTACAACATTTTTAGGTATTTTGAAAAATATTGTCACCAGTTTGCCCTGGATGATTTACACACACACTTCGGAAAGCATCAGTATCTCTGCTGAGAAGTGCACTTTCTTAAAAAAAGACTGGCTTACGGTTACTCATTCTTCAGAAATGTGTATGTTAATCCTTTGGGATGAAGTAATCTTCTACTACAGTTATGTTGCCCTTGCAAAAAAATATATATATTCAGATCATCCTGGGGGTTTAGATTCCTGTTTGCTAATGAGTACAAACTTCAAACAAGACTTAACTTTTTCCCCCCAAAGTTAAAACAACTGTGTTGCTTTTGCTAATCGGTCGCTTTGAATCTTTTTGAAGAGCAGATCCATGAGAGATTCTTCAATGTTTTGTTTAAGTTGCTGCCTTTTGTGAAATATTGAAGCTGATGCTTTACAGGTATGCACTGGCAATCCATATCTGCAATGTTGCTATTCTGGGAGTGTCAAATTCTAGTAAATTCTGTGCCTTATTGTCCAGCAACTCTTTTTTACTTAATTTGTTGTGGATAAGAGATTTACATTGTAAGTGAAGAGCTTAGCAGTATCTTCCTTTCTGCTACCTCCTCCTCAGTATCTGCTTTTCAGTGTTCACAAGTGAAAGTTTCAGACATTGGTTCACTTGTAAATCAATAGTTTATAATTTCTTTTCACTAGCAGTGTCTACATTTTATAGTTACTCAAAGTGAGAAATACAGCTGGTTGTACACCCAGTTCCCAGTGTAAACACTCTAGACTACACTGTGGAGGAGCAGTTGCGGAGAACCCATCTCTTTGAATTCCACAGCACTTGAAAGTGGTTCAGGCATGATTTATCTCATACACCCAGCAACACATTTTGTCAAAAGTAGGGATGCTGGGTGGGTCAGTAAACTCCCAAGACTTGGGAAGTTTCTTCAGGGATGCAGTTGAACTCCCAGCTCTTTCTCTGTCATTCTCTGTTCAGCCCAGAATGCAGCTCTTCAGCTGGAGTTTTGTAGCACTGAGCACGCTGGCTACCATGCCTGTAGCAAATACCCAGCTTTCTGAAGCTGCTTGGATTCTAGAAAGCTCAGTGCCTTTGTCACAGCTGGAGAGATGTGTACGCAAGAATATAAGCAATCAATGATAGCGGATAACATCCTGCTTTCAGGTCATCTGTGACTCTCTGTACCATTTCTCAGCAACGTGTTTTTCAGCTCTTCTATGCTTACGCTTCTAATTTTTCACAGTTCACAAGGGGATATTTGCATAATTAAGGGGGAAATTTCCAGTGGGTATTTGCAGAATATTTCAGGTGACATAGAAATGGTAAACAAAAAACAACCAATTAATTTCTTTCCCCCTTCACCCCAGAAAATTGCTTCTTAAAGATGAAGTAGTCAGTACCATCAGATGGACCAGATACAAACTCACAGTTCCCAGTATTTCCTTCTGGTAGTGGTAAAGATATTATATCAGTACGTTTTTCTACTCCCTTTGTTCTGGCTTCATCTTTCTAAATATCTTCTGCTAGCTTACAGCTCTGAGTATGGTCTAATATGAAGGTCTGTTCTGCATATTCTACATCTGATTCAGCCTGTATCACTTAGTCCACTTTTTCCAACGCTCACCTGATCAATTCCCAGCTATTACTCAGTTTCTAATTTCAGTTGTGAAACACAAAAATGGACAAGCTATTTATGTGCTTTACTTACAGGTGTGTACAGAAATTGGCTGGTAGGAAAGTACGGCAGTGAATTCCCTTTTCCTCCAGGACAGTTTCAGTCCAAAGGGCAGTAAAAACCACTATGAAAAGCATTTATAGGATTTATGAACTGATAGGTGGATCCTGTCATAAAAGAAGGTGAAAAACAAAGCAGGGAATGGGCATCTGTGGGGACTAGTTGCTTGGTTAGTGGTTTTAGAGGTTTATGGAAAAGCTTGTCAAACTATAAGGTGACCACAAACTCCACTGGATCATTTTTTAAAGGATAAAGTACTTGATCTTTCTGACTTCAACATTTCTTCTTTTGAAGTGTTAAGACACTATGTGTACTTCTTGGTCAGAAATACCAAGTGTTCAGAAAGAAACTGGTCTGCCTGTGTCTATCTCCTATGTGATTCTTTCAGGGACACGAATGAAATTGACGGCATTTTTGCCAAGATGGGTTTCCACTGAGAATGTGGATCAGAGCTAAAGTAAATAACAATCCACATGAACAAACTTTCTGTCTTTGTAAGAACCAGGCTTTAAATATGATAACAGTAGTAGCCATTTTGCTGTTAATTTTGTGTATGAAACAAAGGCTCAGCACCAAAAATCGTACAGGTTAGCCTCCAAAAGATAGACATGCTTTATGCTGTCTTCCATTGTCATGCTAATAAATGTTGCTTCTAAATTTGTATGTGGTAGAAATCCTTCTATTTCATCTATATACCTCTCTAGAAAGGGTGAAATTCACTACCAAAAAAACTAAAGCAACAGCAGTCATTATAAATGCAGTTCATTTCAGAAAGGTATTTCTTGCTTAAATAAATAACATTGACCATTACATTCTGCTGTCTTGTGAAACTGGATGATAATTATTCTTGATTCAGTCATAAAAAAAGTTTCCTTTTCCTTTTACTTAGCAGAACAGGGTCAGACAGAGAGTCAAAAGACGAGGATGTGATCTTGCTGGATCTGAAAGAATCATAGTGTATGTAAGGACACTTTTTTTTTTCCTTTTTGTTGACTTGGTGTTCCAAAGTAGTGAGACCTGGAAATGTAATGGTATTATTATATAAGCTGTCCTACATAAGACCACAACAACAGATCCTCTTCCACACTAGCATTTCTATTATTTAGAGGCTACCATGATAGGTAGACATATATCCTGATTTTTGATGGTGCAAATGGAAAGATGTAGTCATTTAGGCCTGCACGATGTTAGGCATCTCAGAGAGAAAAGTACAGGCAGAATTACAACTTACGTCCTAATATGCCCTTTATTTCCTCCTAAGAAAATACTTTAGAATGCTTCTAAATCCTGCTGCTAATTCTACTGTAGAGCAGTGGAACGTAGTACAGTGTGCATCCAAAAAGTTGGAAATCAAGTGTGCTAATTTTAGTCAGTGATGGCTCAAAGGGTCAAGTCTTTGTAATAATGTAGAGAAGAGCACCCACTCACCACCACCTCCTCTTCTCCCACGTGAAAACCTGTTTTAGATGAGGTTCTGTTGTACTATTTAATACACAGAATGGAGTTAATGGTTTGAATATGTGTGGAATTAAGAGTTTGTTTTCATGGATTGCAAATATTTTTAATAAATATTCCAGGCTTGATATAACTGGAGAGTTGTTTTACCATACACTTAATCTTGGGGAATTGCCTAGCAAGGTCAGTGAAATGAAAATATTTGCTCTGGCATGCAAGCAAGTTCTAAAAGAGCTTAGGCAATATTTCTGGAGAAAGTGTCAATTTAGGACTGCGAAGTTCTGCTCTAACTTGTGAATTTTATTTTTCTAAAAGAAAATAAAGTTGTTTGGTTGTTCTTGATCCTTCTTCCTTGTGGAATTCTTTTATCAGATATGCTGCATGGTTCTGTATTATATTGCTTTGTTGTGTTGGTAGGATTTTTTTTATTTATTTCAAGGCCACTTTGTGCTGTCTCAGAAAATACACAGGAAAACAACTTAGGGAATTTGTTAAAAGTCATCTATTAAATGTAACCTGCTTTAAGTTACTCAGTTAATTAACATATACAAGAAGTAGATTAGTGATTCTGCTTTGTGTCTTAGTTTATATGGGCAGAAAAGAGCCTGTACAGGTATTTGCACTCTCTGCTGCCACAGTCTCATGACCATTGAAGGTCAGTAACGTGAGGGAACCTCGTGGAGTCAGAACCCCTGCATTTCCTTCACAAAGGTGAAAAGATGAGTGTGTTTATCAGTATGACATTATTCTTAATGTTTTTGGCAGGAAACACTAGTCTTTTACAGGGTGAATTTTGTTTTGTTTTGCATAATAAAATGCTGCTGCATTTCAGGGCACCAACATTTATCATGCATTTGACACACAATATAGAAGTTACAAGTTAATATATTAAGTTATGCTTTGCTGAAGAGAGAGAGATTGGATATCATTCGTTGCGCAGAGGTGGAGTGAGTGGATGTGTTCCCAGTCATGAACCAGCTGGGAAAATTAAAGTAGTTTGTCAGGAAGGGAGGACACGGGCAAAGGTTGGAAACCTGTCTGCCATCTTGTAAGGAAAGGAAAAGGTGAGATATCTTTGGTGTAACCTACCTCCGTGGAGATACTGGTGGTTTTTCCTCAATTTCCACACCTTTAATAAATGTTTGAATTTATCCATTTTGAATTTTATGTCCAGTTTATTGTAATTGAATTCATGCTGGATAACAGCAAAGCATAAAGTGAACCTGTAGACCAGGAGCATAGAACACTTCAGACATCCTTGTCCTCCAGCATATTTTTCATGATACACAAAGAATAACAACAGGGGATGCATTTGAGCTGCTTGAGCCATGCAGGGAATTGGCACTCGCTGCAAAAGAACAAGAAGTAGCCAAGGCAGCAGTTTCTTCTACCTCCTGTCGGTTACATTCCTGACATGGATCCATGTATCAAAGACTGTGGGAAAAGTAACACTGTCAAAGTGCATTCACGTTTTTTGTCTCCCGTAACCTGAGATACTGCTGTAAGGTTGTATCGATACAATATAACTGAGAGAAGTTTTTTTTACTTTTAATAATAAATAATGGCAGTAGTTCCACTTGGTTTGTAGTTGTGTTTTTGAACCATCAGTCTCGTGCCTAAGTTCCTAAACTTGCAAGAAAATCTAGTCGTTAGATACCTACCTACTCACTTGGAATAATACCATATGGAATAATGCCTGCTTGAAGAGGCAATAGATTTCTAGGGAAAAATGTAGTCATGTCCATGTTTCCTTTCCACAATAAATCATCCTTTAAGAGCTGCAGTTTGGAGAAATTGGTGAAGCGTATGCACACATGCACAGCCTCTGGCATTATTCATCCACAACCTCATCTTCTGCAACTGCCGGAAGTTTTCAAAATTTGGGAAGTCTTCACTTGTTCAGTTATAAATCAATTATTAGCCTTGTTCTTTTGGGATCAGGAGCTTATGTCAACAGAAAAAAATAAGGACAAAAGTTATAATTGGTTAGGAATATTTTAGACAAAATAGTAACATTTCACCTTCATTTATGCACTGCTTGGGCCTCTGATTCACTTTTGTAAAATTTTATCAGTTTACTTTGTGTATCCTGACACAGAGACAGAAGCATGGGTCTTATTGGCAGGAACTGAAAGTATCTTGTGAGTGCTGACGACATTCGTCTCAATGCCAAGTGGGTCTGATGGCTGAAAAATAATTTTTTGTTTACATGCAAATACGCAAATTCTCCATCAGAAAGTTTAACCAGATATAAGGGTTTAAAAAGTTGGTCTCATTGCATTGCATCACAGCAAACTTGTGAAATTAACCGATCTGCTTGGCAAAATGTTTTGAACTATGCGTGATGAAATGGACTGTCACAGAACTGAATGTATTTTTTTCCAAATTACTGATTTAAGAAAGAAATTTGCAGTGCTGAAAACACTGTGCAATGTTTAGTACAAAACACTAAAAAAAGTCAGAATTGGGAGCTGTAGGAACAGGTAAAAATCAGTACCCATTCCATTTCAGTTGTTGCAGTTGCATGGATTATGACCTAGAAATTGCTTTCTCTATAGGAATCTATTTACCTAATTATTTTTTAAGTAGATGATATTTTATTTCTGTTTGCATTCTTTGCCTTATGAATTAAGTCCATGCATCTACCTGTCCTGTACATTAAATTCTCAGTAAATACTACCACTTGAGGAACATAAGTCAAGGTTTTTCTGGTAAAGAGCTCAGGATCAGTACAAACAGCATGCTGCATTTAGGAGTTTTATTAGGAGCCTTAAGGACATCTTTGCTGTGTCCTAGATGAACTTTGAAGGTGCCATCCGTATACAGAAGCAAGTTCTGATAGATGTGGTTTTCATCAGTAATCTTCTCAATAAAATCAATGAAAGGAGAACAAAAACACACCTAAAGCTAAAACAGAAGGAAAACTTTTAAACTGTTGGAAGCTGAGAGTGACTGTAGTTGTGTGCTTGGTCTAGCCTAGAGCCATCACCCAGAAACTCCCAAAATTGGCTGCCCTCTGGCTGCCTTTCTCACAGTTGTCTGTTGTTGACAAGAGGGAGAGGCACCATGTGTCAGCTCTTGACTGATGCTGACAGTCCATACATCTCTTCAGTAAATGTCTTTTAGGATTGTACTTATACTGGCAGTGCCCCCAGTTTACCTTCTGCATTGAACCAAGAACAGTTGTTCTGATTTAAGTGGGACTGAAGGGGAGTGGGCAGCCATAGGAAAACTTGCTTTGGCCATCTCCTGTGTATGTACAGTCATGGGAGGGTTTTAATATTTTCGATAGGTTGCCCCACTATTTGTTTTTGACTGTGCTTGCAATGGGTTTTTCTGGGGAAGGAAAGGAGTCATGGCCTGTAGCCTCAGTTCTTGCAAGTGGGAAGGAAATGTGTCAGTGTTCGCTCTGCCTGAGGAACCATGTCGGAGTCCTGGCTGTGTTGCACTGTGTGTGACTCACAGCAAGCCTTATGGACGTGTCAGTGCCCCCGCAGCACCACCTGGTAACCCCTATTTTGGGGAGCAGCAGGTGTGGAGCTGCTCTGCATGGCTCCCTCCCAGCAGGTGCCCAGGCCCCAGGACTGCCCCTCTCCGGCAGCAGGGAGGGATTGTGCTCTGGCGCCCAACACTCAGAACCAGCCGCTAATGCCAGCAGCACCAGAAATCTCTCTAAAAGGAGAAGAGGGGGGAAAAAGTTCCCAAGTTGATGTCTAGACAAGCATGATTTGTCAAATGGGCTGCACCTCAGTAGGTCTCGCTGCCTTCCTCGTCTTGGGGCACTTGAGAATTAAGGTACTTGCTTTGATGCTGAAACAGTAACTAAAGCCTCTTTTACACATGTTTCTGGTAACGCTGATGCCACCACTTGCTGTTGTCCTCTTGGTCTTTTTTGTTGTTAACTGTTACACAGGCTGTTGGTTTTTAATCTCTTCAACAGCTGACATAGTGGTTTGCCATTTAATCATTCTGCCACTGTCCTTGCAGACCTCAGTGTTTCCATAAGGCAGCAACTGTCAAATATTAGCCAGGATTTAGTTATTTGCTTTAGTTCTTTACATAAGGACTTCCTTACAGCTAAGACATGCTTTTTACCATTACCAAAAGATTCACTTGCTCTCAAGGAAGAATGGATTAAAATGTGTTCTTTTTACATAAAACCATTTGTTTCTTCATTTTCTACAAGTGCTGACCTGGCGATGTAGGCTGGTCCTTTATAGAAATGAGGAAAAGGGACAGTGTTGAATGTGTTTCCTCTTTTTACTAAAACTTAAGAAAGGACAAGAGTCTTCCTCTAAGTGATCGTTCTGGGCTCTTAATGAGAATGCTTAGTCTTTTATTATAGAAGGCTGGTAACATTTTATTTCAAAACTGCTTGTGCAAATACAGAATTTAAAAGAAGTGAAGGCTCTGTAGCTTAAATAGTTACAGCTTTACCTCAGGAATTACTGGCAATGTTATGGCTGCTTTAAAACAGAAGGTAACATTGACATATTACACTTGTCCCTTCTGACTTCAGAGTGTATCTGATAATGTTAAACATATGTCCATTGACTATAGCTGTGCTATGGTTTCTAAGACAGAAAAGATGCTCAGAATTTCCTCTTCTTATAAAAGAAAAGAAGAATTTTCATTTTTATGAGATAGAAATCTGGAAACTTTTTTTGTATGCTGAATGAAAAAGCACTAACTTTCTGACATTCTTTTTAAAAAACCTGAATTTGGACCAGATGGTTTTTCTCCTTGATAGGAAAAGATTGTCAGCTAGACCTTTGGCACCATTTGCTTTGTGCTATGACTCCATTATACTTTGGGAAGAATATTTTGAACCACACAGTTTGCTGTGGCAACAGTACAATCATATCATCTCAAGGAGCTCTTGGTGACTTGCTTGGCAAGGCAGCATTCCATAAATGACTGCCTCAACAGGATTCAAACTAAAATTTTAAAATGTTATCTACTGCAATTCAATTTAGGTCCAGGAGGACATCTTCCCTTTGTTACAATTTTATTACTATATCAGTTTAAATTTTTATTATTCAGGACTAGGTTTATCAGCTCATATTTCTTAAACTTGTAGGACTGAACATTGTAAAATCAATATTTCCGCTAATTAAGGTGGGTTTGGGGAGTGGATAATCAAACAGTGTAGTGAATCATTAAAAACTTACATGCTAATATTGACTAGCATTATTGGCAAAAGGAGACCAATTCTCTATGCCAGGCATTTCTTTCTTTCTTATATTTTTAAAGCAGAAGCAAAACACGTTCAGTAAAAATTGATGTTCTCAGCATTTAATAGTGTAGAGATTGTCCTTTTTGGCTATAAAAGCAATGTGTTAGAATTCTGGGCACTCATATGTAGCATTTTCTTTCCCATCATTTAACTTAGCAGTAATTGGTGTCTACCTTTAAAGAGTCTTACTGTGTTTGGAAATAGGTGGAAAGCTACATTCATGCCTCTTATGAACATAATGGGTCATTTCTAATTATTGCCAGTTTTTGCCAGTACCATTTTACCGTCTCAGTGTTGTTTTTTTCTTGTCTGACATTGGCCAGAATGTTGGTTTTTATTTTGGTTTATTTGTTTACATTCACTGTGGCCTTACTCGTGTTTTCTTCTGGTCTTCTCAGAGGGAGTTACTGAACAGACCAGTAAGTGTTGATTTGCTGCCACATTAGGAAATATCTTCCCTTCCCCAAGTTCCCTTACCAGGGAACTACCGACTGCCAGCGGGTACTGAGTGCTGTTGAACACCATCATTTTATTCTTTGACGTTTGACTGACTTTCCCCTTACAAGCACGTCCTCAGAAGCCTCAGGTCTGCTGTCTGATTCAGACTGACCTGCCTATACTTTCCTCCTGAATCAGATTCTTGCATGAACAAACTCTTCAAGATCCTTTCTGTAAGAGTGATATCTCTTTGGCAGGGTTGCTTCATGGCTGTATCATGTGCAGGGACTGCACCTCTTTTTTAAAGGAAGTAGAGTAAGAAAAAGACTGAAAATATATTTTGCAAATATATTCATATACTCTTTGGATATAAAAACATAAAGTAGAAAACTCAATCTGACATGAGCCAAGCCTCACATCGCATGTCCTCAGACAATTTTTCTCTGTGCTTTTTCAACAAGATCACAACTTAAGGAGTTATTCTGTGGTTCTTCACAACCTTCCTAATGAAAGGAAACTTGGAATCACTGTGGAATTAAGGCATGAGAGTTTAGTTGGCTGGAGGGAAGGAGGGTCCTAAGGAGAAATTATGTCAAATACCATCTGAGCCACAGAAAATTATAAATGTGTTATCACTGTATTTCCTGAGAAAGTTTCTCCCTAAAATGCTTAATACATTTTTATTGCCTAATTAGAAGTTCAAAGGAAAAGCTTTTTTTGACGAAAGCACAGCATTTATCATTCTTATTGCTAAGATTAACTTACTCAGTTTGCATGGGAAGCTTTGTAACACTTGCATATTGACTCAGGCAGACTGTAGTAATTAGGGCAAGTTTTAGTCCATCTCTTACAATATCCTTTAACAATTCAACATTTCCCTCTGTGACTGAAAGAAATTGAATTTATGTCCCTTAACATCAACTGGGACAAAGCAACACAGTGAGATACAAGCTCCTGTGCCAGGTGTTTCCAGTTTATACATGTTAGAGGGTTTGTGTCTAAACTAGAGAGAGATGGGCAGGTATTTGTCACTCCCTGGGACAAGCTGCAGTGTCACCTTGCAGGGAAGAAGTGACCTCAGTTTGCAGCCATCATGTGTAGCTTTTGCCCAGCATTCATTAAAAGGGAGTTTAAACTGGGACTGGAAGTGAGGGCCAGTAAAGAAAGGTGGGTGGTGAGGTCTGAAGCCACCTCAAGGGCGAGGAACACCAGGGGGTTGGCAGTGACTCTGAATATACCTTCCCTTATTTCTTGGTCTGTCCTGTCTGAACTTTAAAATGTTTGTGGACATGTGAATTTAGGAAATCTCCTTTTCTATATTGCTGGCCCCCATGGCTTGATGATTGTGGTTCCCTCATCACTTGAAAGGTCTCGTGTAAGCTTACCCTGTAGTTGAGACAACTCCCCTCTCCTGAATTGATTCTCTGGTGACTAAACAGAAAGACTTGCACTCAAGCTGTAGCCTTTCTTCCAGAGAAGCCATTAATTGGGTGTTCTTCTGTAGGTGGTTGCCAGGTGTCCATAGGAATTTGTGAGAACATAATAATACCTTTATTCTGCTGTAAAAATGAGGTGGCAGCTTCAGAAGTTACTATCAGCACAAATACAGATAATATAACTGTGAAATCCTACCGGGTTTAGAAAAATGGTTTAAATGTCACTGAGAAGAATTTCTCTATAACTAATTGTGCAGTTATGGCTCAGTAAGGCTGAGTTTATGGAGGGAAGAATACTCAAAAATCAAGATTAAAAATTTTAACTTACTAGTTCAACTTGATTTGCATGCTTGCAGTTTAAAGAAATTCCTAATTGGCTATCTCTTTGTATTTTTTCCTTGCTAGTGTATTTTAGTGTAATTATTGATTGGATTGTGAGCTTGAAACAAAGCGAGAAATCTTCGTCTATAAATGCTGATATGTACAGAAAAACCTATGCAGTGGTTTGTAAGACGCTTTAATTTTTTTTAAAAAAAAACATAACTCTTGCTGAGTTGAGAGCTTTTTCTTTTACTTGTGAGTAGTAGATATTATTGTACCTCACATAGATTTGCTGTAGGCAGTGTTGGAGTGCCTGGAGAAATCTGTCAAACTGCTTTCAGAAATGGCAAGACATTGTCAATTAACCCTGCAATTGTACAGCAAATTAGCAGTGTAGTATCTTGAGGATAATACTTTTTCTGTCAGTCTGCTTTTTTTAGTGAGTGCATAGAGAGCCCCAGTGATTTAGCCCAATATTAAGGACTGAGAAGTACTGTCACATAATTAACTCTTTAATTTACCCAGGGGTTTTAATTAGCCTTATTAATTTTATTTATTATTATTTATCTACCCAAGTGACTGGTGTAAAGGACATGAGGTCAGGCAGGCAGAAGAGTCTGGAGAAGTTGGCCATCTGTTTCTCCTTCTGGACAGATGTTGTAATTGGGATGCCTCCAGCCTGAGGGAATGGTAAGCCTGAGCTCCCTGCCTGGTCCAGATGCTCCATGGCTGTGTGTGTGCGTGGTTTAGAAAGTTGCTCTTTCACAAGTAGTCCACCAGTCCTACAAGCAGCGGAACACCTCAGAGACTGTGTTAGCGGGAAGTCTAGCACAGATCTTCCCTACGTCTGTGCAAGTAAGAGCAGGCTTGCTTGGGGTTTTTTCTGGCTATAATTTTGGTCTGGAAGAGCAGTGAAAGCCTGTGACACAACCACAGTTGTCACCATTTCTTTAGTATCTGAGAAAATCCCCATTGACAGGTGCAGGGTTAAACAGTGGCCTCTGCTCTGGTGAATCAGCACCAAGCCCGTTTTTAAAGTTTCAAAATTTTTACCTCTTGTTTATAGCATGGACTTTCAAAACAATAGTCATCTTCAAAAAATCTCTTGTCTTTGGGATTAGCTGTATTTCCCATTTTCTAAAACAAACAGATACTAGATGCAGCATGATTTTAGATGTGGCTGAGCACAACATCAGGAGCCACAGAATGGGTTGAGAAAATACCACCTGGCATGATCAGAGTATGAATCCTTTTGCGTATATGCTCCAGATCTGGTTCTGTTGAAGCACTGGCTACATGAGAAGAACCAATATTTATTAGTATGCCAAAGGACAAAAGTTCAAGCACTTGGATGGGTTTGGAAGGAAATCACATTCTGTGGATTCAGCTACCAGGAGATCTGCCCGCTAAAAGTGTCTGTCTTGGGTCAGGCTGCTTTCCTCATCAAACGTTCTCATGATAGCAGAAGGTAACTGATGAACACAAGAAAATGACCAAATTGTTTTTCTCACTGGCATGTAAGTGGTGTCCCCTGCAAAACACAGTTCTGTGCAGGCAAGAGAGGCCTGTAACAATTTTAATTTGCAAGTAGGTTTCCCAGAAGGCAAAACTATGGGATGACCCAGTATCATCTTCTTGTTGGTTCTGTGTCAGTCCCCACCACCAAGCCTCATGGGATACAAGACCAGACACACATAATAAATAAGATGGTGAAGGATGCTTTTCTCCGCCTGTGAGCCACCACACTCTGGAGTTTACCACACAAGGTCACACTGTATTTACTCCGAGGGTCCACTCCAATAGAATAGACTTCCTGACCCAGAGTATGGTCACTAAACACAGCTGGACACTCTGAATGACTCTACCATTAATAATAGTAAGAGCAGTCAGTCAGGTCACCTTTTTCTACTTCTGCTGTCAGATGGGTTGTGGGAGGTCATGGTGCGCTTCCATCCTGTTCAGAAATGGGGTCTGCTATGACTCTGTTTCATCTGCTCCTGACTACATGGACGTTAGCTGCTTGAGTACTTTCTTTGTGTTACCCTCCTTCCTGGTACCTGGGTATGAGGAATATACCACTTGAAAACTCCCACAGAAGAAGAGCATTTCTGAGGAAAATAAAGTAGAGTGACATTTTCTTTTGACTGTTGTACAAGGTCAAAGCAAAATGATCAACCACCAAGCTTGAGAGTTCAAAAGAAGTACCAAATGCACATTTATATGGTAGAACTCATTGCCACATGCCCTGGCATGGTGGGGAGGCCAGCAGGTAGATGAGTTCAAATGGGGATAAGACAAATTAATCAAATCTGTTAAAATGGTGTTAGGATTACATGGCCCTGAAGTTGCCAAAAGGTTGTTGTCACTTCATTGTTGTCATTTCAGCAGAAGGATGTGTGCATGTGTGTCATATTCATGCTCCCTTTCCCCAAAGAACTGCTTGTGGACTGTGGTGGAGACAAAATACTGGAAAAGGTGGATCCTTAAATTGATGCAATTATCAGTGCTTATGTTCTCCCCTAAACCGTTCTATTCTCTTTGAAATGCTCTTGGGTTTGTGACACTTGTCATCTACCTCTAAGTATGGGATCACTTTGAAAAAAGCAATAATAAGAGGAAGGAACTGTTTTCCCTCTTCTCCTGGGTGCACTAGTCCAACCTGACCACCTCTATTCCACGAAGGAGACATCCATTTGTAATATCTAAACATTCAGAGTAATGCTTGTAACTTCACAGGGGATTGAAGAAACATTTTTCTTGTAACCTTTTGTGTTTTAAAAACCTATGTATAATCAGAAAAGAGAATTTTCACATATAAACCCCAGCTTTGTTCAAGTGAGAAGGATGTTTTCGTAGATATTAAATTTGCAGAAATGTTTGATCTATTAATTTGTGGGTGAAGTTTGAGTTGCATCTTTGTTTCTTAATCCAAGAATTATGTTACCAGGCAGTGGAGACCTGAAGCTGAAATTTTTTCCATCAGGAAAACTAAATTGCTTTAGTTTACCCTAGAAGTGGCACAAAAAAAAAAAAAAGACTATATGCAACTGAACATTTAGATGCTATTGAATTTAATTGGGGTCCTTAAGGTAGTCAGATTGATTTACACTATCCTGAAAGTTTGTCCTTCTGATACAAGGATTTTTAGAACTTCCTGACAAAATGAATACCATAGTGAAACCAGACCTTTCCTCAAAGGCTAATGTCATGAGGGGCATTGATATATAAGCCTCACAGAATACCTGGGACTCAAAGAGACCTCTGGAAGTCTCTGCTCCAACCGCGTGTTCAGACGTGATCAAGGTAAAGCAGGTTTATCTATAGAGTAGCTTGCAGGTAAAGTACTGACAATTACAATTCTAGCTTCAGTTTAAATAAATTTGCCTGTATATGGAATATAATTCTTAAACCCCCGAGTTCTTCTGTATGTTGAGTTCTGCAAAATTATTTCAAATGTGTGCAGTTTGAGCAATAGAGAACAGCTGTGGTGCACAAGAAACTGGTGGGTTGCTACAGTCTTCTCATCTCTAGCTGTGAGGGCGTATCAGCAGTTTAATTGAAACAAAGTGGGAATATTCAGAAAATACTTAAGAAATTTACTTCTAAGGGATATCTGTTCCACAGAAGTTTCTGTTTGGCAGGAAACAGTATCATCTGCATTGGTGGTAAGATCTTGTATATGATTGCATTTTAATAAATATTTTCCAACTAATCACATCTTTTATGGTATACCTATGATGGGCATGGCTCCTGGGACATTAATCATCAAATAAGGATCATCTTTTCAAGACTGGGATTATAAATCTACCATATGGAGCTAATTGGATTTGGGAACCAGAGCAGACAAAATTTGTTTCAGGGCTGGTGTGACAGTGGAGTTACATCATGCAGCTTTGTTTATTTGGTTGTGCATGTGGAGCACCGAGCAGGAGTAAAATACTGCATTGGTTAAGCAGTAAGTGGTTAAACACAGCACTTAGGCTTGCATGTTTTTTAAGTGGAATTTTCTGGAATGTCTTTTGAAGTGCCACAATGCCATCTACTGGCTCACTTTTCTGTGTTTTTTTCCCAGAGGGGTTTTCTTCTGTACACAGGCTTATACTATGAGGCTTTTACACAGTATTTTTGAATAGCAAAATAAACAAGCTGGAATAGAATGGGCAAAATAGGTTTTGGATGCATATGTTTGTTAAAGGACATCATACATTATATACATTAAAGAATCATTTTGAATCTCTTACCAGTTAGTCTTGCTCTCCTTTTGTTAAAACTCTGAGATACCGAAAGATAAAGGACGGGTGTCTGCTTTACATAATAGCTTGTGTGCAGTAGCTTCACTGTTTTCTGTTCATAGTCAGTCAGTTTCCCTTTTTTTTCCAATGTTTTTATACAGAAAAATGGAAAGAAAATGAAGAAATATTTAAGGTGTCAAGCCACAGAAGGAGGAAAGTGTTGTATTAGAAATTACTTCAGACAAGATTCTTCACTGATGAATTCCTAGATTCAATCCATTCCCCATAATTGCCTCCTCTCCCTGCCTTCCCCCCATGTGTTTAAAGTCTTTTCAAGATTAATCAACAATCTTCCTTCGGCCAAAAATTCCATAGCGTTTCTAACAACTGTTATGGAGAAGCATGTTTTAGAAAATATTATTCTTAGTATCAAACTGTTCAAACTGTAAAAGAGCAGCAGGCAGTTCTAAGAAGTTTTATTAGTCCTTGCTTTTAATCAATCTAATATTATTTACAGGAGTGGCCCTCTGTCTTCCATTTGCTGCCAACAGAAACAAATGGGCAAATATAAAAATAATTTTTAAAAAACCAAAACAGCAACTGTAGATAGAGGTAAACACTGTTATTTGTTTTCATTGTTGGGTTTTTCTTTAAGCTCTCTGGAGAGTTTCCTTATTAGTTGGTCATTTTGTTTGTCTTCATAAAATATTCTTCACTTTTCATTTGTTTTTGCCCCTTCACGTTCAGTTTTTCCTGCCAGAAGTTTTTCATAATCCTGCCTTTATTCAATCTAGTTAGGGGAAAAAGAAACATTGCTAATGGTTTGTAACAACTTGGATTGTGTTTTAATAGATTTGTAACTCACTCATGCACAGCTCCAGAATCATTATTCAAAACAGCAGAGCTAGAAAAAAATTTCCAGCAGTTTCCTAGATGGCCTGTAATGATGGTAAATTCAAACATCTGTGCCCTTCCTGGCCTTTTACCAGTTTATCTCACTGACATTCAGAAGGTCAAGTGGATCTCGCCAAGCCCAGGTTTTATCTGGTTGGAGCCGTATCTCGCTGACAGCCACAGAGCGTTTGCACGTTTGTCGGTGTGCGCTGGTGGAAGAGCCCGAGCGCTTTGGGCCGGCTCATATGGACAGGAAGGTGTCTGTGTGCTCCAGTCAGCGCTTGCTGGGGGCAGTGGGTTATTGCGCTGCGCCTGGTGGGCTATGCGCTGGGAGCAGTGAGGCTGAAATGATCGCGCTTGGCACCCGCGTTGTCTTTTGTCGCGGAAATGATCTGTGACAGAGCGGGAGCCCTGGGGAGCGGAACTCAGTCCGTGCTAAACAAGCCATCCAGAAGCTGAGTGGGAGCTCTGCCGAGGGGAAAGCCCTCGGTGGTGCATCCATCATTGTGCTGCTTGGGTTTGGCCGTGGTGTTTTGGGTGAGGAATGCTCTACTCTGACATGTGCGGAGGAACAGACATTGCTCCCTGCCTGTGTTTGGAATAAGTGCTAACCTCCCACTCCTAATTGTTTTCTGTACTGGGAAATACTAGGGCAAGCCTCTGCTTAGTGTGACATTAAATAAGGGAGGGCTGGCAAAACCAGAAGAGCAAACAGGATGATTTTATACCACATCTTCCATTACAGTCTCCTTTTCTTTTCTTTTTTGAACTGTCCTGTGCTATTGCAAAGAAGGAAGAACTAATTAGGCCAGTTGCTGAAAGTGTTTTGCCGCCCACACTACTGAAAAGAACTCTTTGTACAGAATTAGCTCTTACCAGCTGTGCTAAACCCAGTAATTTATCTTTGCCAAAAAAAAGAAAAAAATGCTGCTTTAGTTTAGTCCAATTAAACAAGTTAATGTAAGCTATACCCTATATCCATACAAACACAGATATCTCCTGCTCAAAAGCTGCAGGGTTTGCAAATAATTGTTTTCTCCTTCATTAATTCTTCTTAGTGTTTGTGAAAGGGGCTGGGCGGAGGAGCACTGGGACATTAACCCGTTTGTGTGTGGAACTAGCTGGGTGTGAGCTGTCCAGCTGAGGAGCCATGGGACAGCAGGACACCCCCTAAACTTGGGCAGGTTTGAGCACAAGGGCTTGGCTTGGCTTGGCTTGGCGTGGTGCTGCAGGGGATGTTTGCCTTGGCACGGAGAGGCAAGGGTAGCAATTCCTGCCGCAGGGGAGAGGCTGTAGGGAGTCAGAAGTCTGCCTGCCCTCACCTGGAGTCACTTCAAGAGGAACAGAGTGGTTCACTGTGTTTGCAGTAATGGCTCCACAGAGGTTGCTTAATAAAGTAGATCAAAGTCATGCTTTTTGACTGGGGTGTTGGTTTGGAAACTGAGCTGGACCTGAGAAGTGATTTCAGGGTGTCCCTGGCGCAATGGATAGCAAGCGAGAACTTACAGGCTCAAACATTGACTGAAATTCAACAAATTCGTCCTCAGTCCTAAAACATTAATGTCCTTTCTTCTCATTAGCTTCCTACTCAGGTTTTTAAAGAGTGTAGACAGTCCAGGCAATGGGGGTTTTTGCATGGCTTTCACTGGAACTCTTCCAAAAGAGGACAGGAAAAGAAAAATGCTCTGAAGCTTGGAGGTTTGGAGATGGTAAACCAAGAATGATGGCTGAAAAAGAAATCTTTGGATATCCTCCATCACAGAAAGTAAGATAAACAAGGAAGTCATGATTTTGTCAGGAACAGATGACTATAGTTTAGTAATCTGTAAGAATTTTGCCAAAAAAAGGAAGTCTTTTTGATTTAGAAAAATAAAAATTTATTCCTGTCCTGATACACGTAGAGATCTCCAAAACACTGCAGTAAGGATTTGACATGTAAGTATTTGCCTCAATGGGGTGCTCCTTTCTGGGCAAAGATGCAGATTGAATCAAAAACATCCAATACAAAATTTATCTTTGTAAATACTGATATATTTTCTAAAGATAAATCCAATTTGTTATTTCTGCTCTTTCAAATTTAATTTTGTAATTTGAATGGGCACAGAGAAAAGCCTAGCTTGTAATCATATATGAGGTGTATGTAAGGTAACATCAATGCAGAGGAAGAAATATTTTGGAACTTTAAAGTAAATTGTTCCTCATATAAACTTAAGTTTAATCCTTGGTAGTGGTCTTCTTGGAGGACAGGGAAAAATTAATTTTCTCTCTTATGTCTTGGAGAATTGTGTATGTTATAGAATTTACTTTTTTTTTTTTCCCCTGAAACATGAAAGGCCTTGTTACTTTAAAATGGTAATAAAGCACCTGTCAATTTTACAAAACGCAGTGTACCTAGTGCCATCCTGTAACCAGCACCAGGAATTTTGATAAGAACAGTTTGGAGTCTTGAAGCAGATGTATCACCACCAAATAATTAAACTATGGCTAACATCCATTCAAATCCAAAATTCAGCAGGTCACTACGTCTTTCACATCCCCAAACACAGCTTCAGTAGCAAATAAAAAGGCATTTTTTTAACATCCTTCTGGCTCAAAGGACATTAACAAAACGGAAAATTTTAATTGCTGGGTTAAACATTATTACAATTCTGAGTCACCTGAACTTTCTGCCTTTATGTTTGGTGTTTTGGATACAATCAGAATAAATAAAGAGAACAAATCCAAGTTTATTTAGTTAATATGGTATTCCCTTACCAAATGTACATAGTGTGTTACACTTGAAAGGGAAAATATTTTATGCATGTTTCAGTAATAGGTGATGGTGTCAACCTGTCTTAATTGATGCCATTTTCCTGCTAGTTACAGATAATTATTTTATTTAAGTGAGTAATCAAAGATCTGAGCTGTGAGAGTAGTCATACATCTCTGTACTTCTGCTGCCTATATATACTTCCTATAAAATATTGGGCAGGATGCTGCAGAGAGAGGTGGCTCCCCCTGGAGAGTCCTGAAGCATGATACATGTTGTGTACTTATTATCCATTTGTCTCAGGGAGTTATTACTGCAGGTGTTCATGCAGCCCCATGCTTTGGTACTGCAGATACTGACAAAGCTTCTTGTTCAGATAAATTGAAGTGAAAGAGTAACAAATGTGCATGGGTGACTGCTGTGCTGTGTAAGATACTACAAGGATGAACTTTGAATGGACGTGAGCGCGGGCCTAGCCGGGATCAAGACAGCTGCTGGCTTGAAAAGGAGTGGTGACTGAGGTTTTCTGGGCTGCCAAAGCAAATGCATTTTCTGGAGCCATCAGCAGTGCCCTGTGCCACAGTGTTTTATCCACTGAAGAATCAGTGGCTTTATCTGTTCCCCCCACTCTGGGCTTGCACAGTCCTCGGCTGCTTTTTACCCGTGTGAGCTCCAACATATTCTCTGGCGTATTTCTCGTATGCATCTTCCCAGAACTACATCCAGCCAGTCCTGCTTTTCAGTCCTTGGTATCTTGGTACCTGCTCTCTTAAAATGTCTTAGCTCCTGAAGTTCAGCATTTACCAATGAACATACTTTATGTACTTTTCCCCTTGCACTTACTTTATGTACTGTTCACTTAAAAATGTGGTGAAGACAAAGCTTTTCAAGCCTTTGAGCAATCATCATTTAGATAAGCAAATCAGTTAAAAACAGAGAAAATCCATCTAGCATTCGCTGCTCTGGAACTGTCTCTAACTTCCAGTGGTTTGGGACAAAATCAGCTATTTTTGGGAACTGGGAGGGAGAATAAATGTAGAAGGTGATGGACATTATTTAAAAAAAATGCGGGGGGCACAGGTGGATAAGTAATTTTCTGAAAGACATTAATCTACAAACATGCCATGTACATCTTTGTGTAACTGTTTGGCAGCCCTCCCCAGCAGCCAAGTTCCCTGGCTTACATGAGAAATAAGGCTAAAGTTGATGCTTTCAGTATTTGGCATTTCTGGCATCTGACTTCAGATACAAATGTTGTAAAAAGTGGTCTTTAAATAATGATTGTTGTCATAACGTTGTGGCAGCTCATTTTTGTAGCACAGTAGCTCACAGTATGAAAGTTTATTAGGGCTACAGAATTACTTAATCACTACTCAGTAAGCATATTTAATATCTGCTTATACCTGTCTATAACGAGTACATTTTCTTCAGTGTTCCATTCCAAAAGTCTTTTAGAAGTAGTGATCCAAGAAGACACTGAAGAGTGAAATATTTCCCGTTATTAATGGCAGTTTAGTTTTTGTATGTATTGTGAAGTTAGTGTATCTGCAATATACAAACATTACAGTACTTTCGTGGACCTAGTGCAGAATGTGTGTTTTGTGACAGTGGCTGTTGTATTATGCTACTGACAAAAGTAAGGCAGGCACTCACATTGGCATTGATGAATTCTGCTTATGTAGGTGCTACAAAACATAGGGTCCTCTGTGAATGGTCTGGGTATTTACATACCAAATGTCTCAGCATTACTAGACTACCTGTTATACCACACTCAGCACAATGTTATCCAGGTCTTTGTCTCTATATTTTCAAGTACTAATAAAAAAAATGTGTTGTGTTCCTTTCCTTGCCACACTCAGCATCTTAGCTGAGTGATTTTTCTCTTCTGTATGCTATGTTGCTAAAAGATCAGGCTATATTAAGTTTTTCCCCTTTACTCACATGGGATTGACTCTTTAGAAGACCTGCTTCTTCTGTGTTTGGCTCTTTGAAGAGTTTGAGCTGCTCTGTGAGGGTAGAGGCTTTCTATGCAAATGCAAGAGAAAAAGCAAGATGCTGAAATAACATTAGCAGGTAACAAATAGGGAGAGAGGAGAGGTGGGAGCCTGGAGATTGCCAGGATGCTGAAAGCATGAAAAGATCACACCCAGTCAGAGATTTACATCTGCAGACCTGCTTCTTCTTGGATGTGTGTTGTATCAAACCTTCACCTGGCTGTTTAAGCCCAAAATCAGTCACTGCTTGCTTTCCTGTGGCCCACTGTCTGACATCTTTGTAAGGTAACCTTTGCAATAGCAGAGGGATGATTCTTCCCCTTTTTTCAGCCATCTGCTGTTGGGCCCTGTGTGCTTTTGAGATGGCATTTTCCTTGACAAGCTCTTTTTTATCTGTAGGCTGAGAGGCTTGCAGGAAACGAGAGGAGTGAAACTGTGTGACTTTACTGAAGGGCCACATAATCTGGTCCACTTGGCTTTCACAGAATCATAGAACAACCCAGGCTGAAGGGGCTTGAAAGATTCCCAGTGTTTTCCTTTCTTTGTCGAGGACCCTTCTTACTTCAGGCTACGTCAAGTGTAGCTATTTGGAGCAAAGGCTGTGTCTGTCATGACCATGTTGTCTCTGAGGACAGTAGCATGTTTGTGTAATTTTAAGAAAAAGGGGCTCTCTTAACTGAGAAATAGTAAGTGTTTAAAAAGAAGAACCTCTTGCTATTTTAGATCACCATACACAAAATACACATGAATATATATATGCTTACAGTATTTTATGTGTAAATCATTTCTGGAATAGATAAGATTCTCTGCTCTTTTCACTGAAGAGTATCTCTTAAGGGAGATCCACAGAAAAAATTAATAAGAGTCTTAAATAAATATGTCATACTGCTTCTGATAGACCAAATGAAGGTGTTCAAGATAAAGTGCATATGGTTCTAACAAAATTACATAGTTCATCATTATTAAGATAAATAACTTTCAGATATGTTCTCACCTATTAGCTGTCTTACTTTACTTCACACCTTCGTATGTAGTGAAAGCCAGACAAATGGAAGCAATAAATTAATATTTCCTGCCTTTTCAAAACCTTCATGTAGCAGTGGTTGTAGGAGATGTTATGGCACAAAGAAACAAAGAAAACAGCAATTGCAATGCACCGGCAGAAATAAAATACACAATAGTTCTCTTCTCAGCTCTGTACTTTCCTTCACTTCCTTTCCCATTCTGTGAAGACAAATGGAATCAATTAAAATAAGGGAAATGTCTCCAAAATAATTTTTTTCCACATTGATTCCAGCTCTGAAGAACTGGAATAACCTATGTGTTTAAGAAGCCAAATGCAGTTTTTCAACATTCTTTCCTGAGTAAAAATAAATAAGGCTGCTGCTGCAGCATTTAATGTCAACACAAAGATCTGGCAAGGAACTAAAGTTATTGATGAGGTTTTGGTTCCATTTGAGTTGTATTAATTACTGTGTACCACATTGGTGTGTTTATTACTGTAGTGAAAGATCATTTTAAAAATTGCTGTCCATATTCATTTAAAAACAAACAAGCAAAAAATACATTATACTGACCTTAGTTAATATGAAAAATATTTATTATAAAGTATGCTGTGTGTAGCATATCCAATTTTGGGCATGGGGAAGAAAAGGAAATGCTTCTTAAAAACAATAACCACTTCACTTAAATTTGCAAGAGGATTGCAAATTGGTTGGCATCATCCAACAGGAAAGACAGTAGGTAAACAACTTATAACACTGTTGCCTGCTCTTAAAAGTAACTTATTCTTGTACATTTCTGTTCTTGACAGCATTCACTTAAGATGCATTTTATACTCACAGTGCAAGAAAACATGAATGGGGAACTTCTTCATGTAGTCTGAGAGGCCCAGATTAGCAGCAGTAAATGCAATATGACTGTGGTGTCATCAGGGATTTTTTTTCCTAGCTGTGATTGAGCAGTGTGACCCATCAACTTTCCAAGTGCAACAGGAAAAAAAATCTGATTTTACATCTATACAAATATTTTTTATATGCATATGTGTGTGTGTGTTTGTGAGGTATAAATATATTAATACACAGAACTTTTTCCTTTTTCTCCATAATAAGGAACCATGAAAATGTATTTGTTTATATGTGATCCCTGGCTGTAATAAGGTAACCATTTCTTGCCTGCAAATTTGTAGCAAAAGAGAGAAGATGATTATGTTTGTTATCTAGAGTTGTTCCCTAGAGATAACTTCAGCAATTATATTTAAAAGAGGGGAAAGTTATTAAATAAACATTTATGTATTACTTTTGTTGTTATTATTATTAATAATAACTGTTTGATAGTTTTGTTACTTGTGTTTCAAATGGGGTGAGACACAGAAGGGGCAGAGGAGGGAAACTCCTCTGTAGGACTCTTATATTAACTTACCTTAGAAGGCTAAGTAAAAGTAAAAGCAGCACTACAAGGGTCTGTAGCCATATTGCGTGGATTTACATAAGAACACACCCAGACTGCAGTTAGGAAGATGATGTTTCTGTGTGCTGGGCATCCCAATCAAGATATGTCACCTCCTGTGCAAGGTTCTAAAGACTCCTTCAGGGACTGACACCTGTATTGTTGCCTTTCCTTCCCATGTGTCCATCCTTTCTAAGAGCTTTTACACGCCAGATTTCTTGTCATTTTGACTTTGCATTTGTTTACTGCAGCTGTGGACATCCTTCTTCAGATCCACCCATGTGGGTGCACACCTCAGCTGTACTTTGCCCTATCCTTTTGGACATTGCCTTTCCTGAGGTCTGCTGCCTAGCTACTTACCTGAGTAATTTTAGGGCATTCACATGGAAATTCATCAGTGAAGACCTCACACAAGAAGGTAGTAGTTTGGAGATTGGCAAGTTTGGCAGGAGGATAAGGATGAGTAATTCAGTGACAGTGAGAAAATGTATCTTCATCAGGGCTCAGCAGGATTTGTTAGAGCTCGTGTTATATGCCACACAATTACAACTCTGTAAAGTACTTGGGGAAAAGGAAATGTCTGGCCACTTTTGTGCTGCAGAGCCTAAGGAAGGAAAAATGTGGCAATTACTGAAGTAGACAGACATTTATGCAGAGCTGTCAAGGAAAGATGCCGTCATACTTTTCAGAGCAGAACTATGCAGTCTGAGTGAGGCAAATTCGAAAAAATTTTAAAACGCAGTCACCTTCTTTTCAGCCCTGCAGAAACATGAGCAGTCACTTCTACCTCAACTCTGAGCTACAAAGTAAAATCTTCGTGTGAATAAAAAACACAAGACATGCTACACACCTTCAGAAACTGAAGATGATAATCTAGTAGTGTTTTGCAAGTAGTGACCATGGGTCTGCAGGATCTCCTCCATCAGCTGTGTCAAGATGGGAAGGCAGCTCCTAGGATTCAGACTGCCTCCCCGGCCAGCCCTGTCCCACTGCAGTTGCATCTGTCACGTGGCTTGGCATGAAGACCACACATAAACGGCTCAGCAGCCAGAGGTGTCCCTGAGAGACAGAGACCTTTGGAGAGGACAGAGTTCAGAATTGTCAATTTGACTGGGTTTGTTGAAGTTTTAGGGTAATAGCATGTTCTGTCAGTGTCTGCAGGACATTCAGATTTTGCTTCTCTAATTCTTCTTATTTAATTATCCGAATTAATTCTTACTGCACCTCCCTATACACATCTCTGATGCTGTTATATAGGGAACACCTCTCCTACATCCTTTTTTTCCCCAATAGCAGTGAAAGGTTCCATGAAGTGGCTTATTCCTGTGATTGCTTCCTGCCAGCTATGACAAAGGACTGGTACTGTTTCCATGTGAACGCACAAATACCTAATAACCAGAGAATGGTTGGGTTACAGGATGGACCAGTGCTTACTCTTCAGTGATTTCTTTTTCCGCGATTGTTTTCTCACATCTGCTGATAAATCCCATTCTGAAGCCCTAAGCCTTCTCCTGGATTCAGACAGAAGGCAATAGTAAGGTTTTCAAGTTCACAAGAAACAGCTGACCATATAGACTTGTACTAAATCTTTGACCAAGGACAAATTGTCCGGTTTTGAGGGCTGGACCTGTCAGAATCAAAGTATGTTGTTTTGCAGGCAGAATTTAAACATCAAATAATTCAGAAGGAGCTGAAAAGCAACTTTTATATTCTATTTATTGTCTTCTCCTGATGACAAAGTGGTTCTTTATTGCACATTCTTTCCTGGGGAATTTAATTGCAATGTGTTACCTAAAGAGGTAAATAAAATTTTGGGTAACTAAGTTGCTGAGCAAATCATAGAGCCTTTTTGCCCAAAAGTTTTCTGTGGTCAATGAAAATCCCCTGGCACTGACCTCTGCACTGGCTTCCAGCCACCTACCAGAAGAGTAAATGCAGTGTACAAGCTACAAACATGCATGGTGAAAAAAGAACACAATAGGCAGCCACTTAAGTCTCTGATTTGGGAGAATGATCCACGGGGGGTGCTTGCTGCTGAAGTGCTTTCTTTAGACTCAGCCTGGTGAGGACACTGTAAGAAGGCTGTTGTGGTTCACAGGGTTAATGAGTGTCAGTGTGTAAATACTGGTGCAGCCCTTCTGCTGAAGCAGGGGATGTTTATAGATGGGAATTTTTCAGCAGCTATAAATGGAAGGTCTGTTTGTTTTGTCTAAAGCACAAGGGAAAGGCTTGATCATAACGTTAGAAATTCAAGGCCAATGGCTTAAAAAAAATCTTTATGTATAGAAGTTCAGCTTTAAAATGCCATGGCATAGGTTCTGGTAGGGAAGCAGCAGAACAGGCAAGCTGCAGCAGCCCAGCAAAGGCTGACAGCACAGCACTGGGGGCTCTGCACTTGCTGAAATGCCCGCACGCCTGTGGTTTGCTAAGGAAGGCGCTCACACATAAATCTGTGCTTTTATTGCATTCAAGGCAAGAGGTGCAGCAGTAGATAACATCACCTGTTGGCACAGGGACAACAAACAGCAGCTTGTACCTTTCTCCTACAAAGCCATCTGCCCTGGCTGAGTATGATTGACTGAGAAGTCACGTACTCAGTCTCATCTATCTCCCCAGTTGGGGGAGAAAAAAAAAAATGCAATTCAAGTTTCAGCATTTTTGTAATCCCTCTGAGCCTCCCATTAAATTTGCTCTACTGTGTGGGAAAGGATTAAAGATTCTTTGGGCTCCAAAACACAGTATACAAAAATTAAGTACCACAGCATGGTTTGTGGTAAGGCAGCAACTAAAGTGTACAGCCTGCCACATAACTCAGAGCAGCGAGTTCTCTTTGACAAGTAACACTTGTTGACAGCTTAAAATTTCTGTTGGTAACACATGCCACAGTTGTGTATGGCCTTTGTTTTAAATATTCAGTGTGCAACATATTTCATAAGTAACTTCAAAAATAATCAGAGTTGTTCATATGCTGTTAATAACTTAGAGTGCCAAAAGAAGGGAATATTTGCTGGCAAGGAAAACTTCTGTTCCTTTACAAACTGCTTCATAAACGCTCCCTTGTAATAAATATTTCAAGATTAAAATCAATGCGTTACAAGTTTCAGAAAAGGCTGTTTATCAAGATGAAATAGTTCATTTCCTAAAAGGCAATATTATTCACATTTTACGTGAGTGTGAGCATAGATGAGAAATCGTTATTTAAGAGCGGCCAGGATTTTTTTCCCTACAAAAAATGGTAAACAGAAAATGCCAAAAACATTCTTTACCTAATTTTTTCCTACTTTGAGAGCCTGACTTGCTGTTAGGCTTAATTTGCACTGTATTAAATTCTACTAAATATACCATGCTTAGTGTAATTAAGCATCTAGCCTTTTTTGTCCTAATTCAACAATTAAATGTATGAACCTTTTTTTTGTGTGTGTGTGAAAAGGACACGGAGCTACTGTGTACCCAGGCCTGAAGGAGAAAGTAGGAGCAAGGGCATAACAGATATTAAAAACTAGACTCCAAAATCCATCCTTTTAAAAATAAATATTGTCTTTTGCTTTCTTTACTCTACTTGCATGAAACTTCTTCCTTCCCCATCTCAGCTGCTATGTGTGACGACCGCCAGCTGCACATCCAACCACCGTTTACCAATGTTATGGGGCAGACTAGAAAGTGCTAAAGAACAAGAGGAATCAGAGCATCAGTGTTGCATTTTTGTAATTTTTCATTCTCTCATTGCACTAGAAAGCACAAATATGGGAGATCTGAATACTGTCTTGTGAACAAGAAGTAGTTTGAGCGTGTGTAAAACGCTACTGCTGAACTAACAACTGTTGAGCTGTTTTCACCATTCCTAAGGCAAATTAAATTGGGATTCCAAAGGAATTGGAAAATAATACCATGCCATGCAATTTATATCTAGGCTCTCCACCCAAAAAGCATAAGAAATATCTGCTGACTATATCCATATTTTTATTTTTCATTATATTCATCTTTTCATTCTTCTAAACATAGAACCTGCTTGCTTTTTCTCTGTAGTAACTTCTAACGTTAATTTTTGAGACTTTAAATGGTATACCTCAATGTCATTATTTCAAGATTTTATATATGCAGGTATTTTATGTATTGGTTATTTTTCTTAAGGTCTAGACAACTGTATTATTTACAAAAAGAAATGTTTATAGAAAGAAAAATGCAATTATGAAAAAGCTTAATATATGGGCGATTCAGTTCTTGGGATGTTTTGTGCAGCCTAAAATATAACCTGTTCACTTTCTGGTTTCAGCTTTCTGATGTTTTGGTTTGATTTCAGGTTACCATTGGCCAGCTGTACTCCACAGAGAAATTGGTCATTGAGAGTCCAGGAAACACATAGCCAAGAGAAGCCTCTGATCCTGAAGCAACACTGGACCATCTTCAGCATCCTACAGTGCCACATACAGAAGCATAAACTCACTGCACATGTCTGAGCTTGTCTGTTCAGCAGAAGAAATGCCTGAGAGACTCAGTTTTTGGCAACCAAAGTACTATTTCCTAATGGGTCACATGTTCTAAGATAAAGGCTGTGATTTATAATAGTATGTAATTGAAATCTGTTTGCTTGTATGTCCCGTGTGATGGAATAGGTCCTGCCCTATTTCAACAATAAACTTCATTAAACTACCTGTAACCAGACACATTATTCTGCTGCTGACCTTTTCTCTCATGACCACAAAAAATGTGTTAGATTTGAAACGCCTCACACAGTTGCTAAGTTTGTATTGATCCTGTTGCATCTAGAAATATACAGCACCTGAATTAAATTACTAAATACATATTTTATTTTAAGTATTAAAACCAGAGATTAACAGAATTTTCATCTCCTGGACTTCAGTATTTACAAATATCATAGGTTGCATTGTGTGGTTTCCTTGAAGAGCATCCCTTGACATTTCAGGAGGTGACATAAAAATTTCACTAGTTCTTTCTTTAGTTTCCAAGAGTTACTAACCAGTCTTGTCCTACTTTTAACAATTAACTGTTCAGAATTGCAAAATGTAATTACTGAAGCTTGGGAGCTTTCAAATGTTTTTTCACCACCAAGTCCTTTAATTTGTTGAAGAGCAGATATTAGCAGAAAGCGCCAAATCACTTTATGAAAGATCTCCTTTTTTCACAAAGATCGTGAATTTTGGCAGAAGAAAAAGAACCTAACTGCAACAGTACCTCAGGTGCCGTAGGTCATGAAGTGGCAACAAGCTCTGCCTAGAAGTGGAACACTCAGTATAGCATTTTATTGGTTATTCTTAAATCTGTAGAATGCTCAACACCTTCAAGACCACAGATTAATTTAAAAAGCAAGCAAAAATTTCAATCAGGTTCTGCTCAAGTCATTGCTGTGCTTGAACTAATTTTCTATTAGAAATCTGCAGAAGAATTAAGCAATGCAAAGCTATTCTAATGGCATATAGGAAAAAAAAAAAGTTTCCTTTTATTTCAGTGAATTGTTGTGGGGTTTTTTAAGTAGAGAAACAGAAGCTCGAAACGTTCCATGACACTGTGGCCTTTGAAAACTACCCCCTATTTTTCTTGCTTCACAAAATTCATCTTTGTTTATGTTCTTCTGTGTTGTTCATGCTCTGTGAAAACATTATTAAAGCAGAGTGCCTAATTACAGTGTCTAATTTAGACCAAACTCCCATTCCTCACTGCCATTTAAAGTGTATTTTACCATTTTGTACAGTTAGATTGAGATGTATAGTAATGCATTTCATATGGACAATACACTGTACAGAATAAGAGAGTGTGTACCTGAGACTGCAAATGTAGCCCATTCTCAATTTCAGATAAAAAGCAAATGCAATAATAATTCTCCCCTTATTAGGTGTGTAAGTATTGCAATGTAAATTGCTTTTAGTGAACCTTTTATTAAAATGGAATTGAATTATTCTAAGAGGTAATATACATTAGATTCTGTATATGAAATCTCCACATTCACAACTGGATAATTAAGTGCACTTAATGATGAAAGTGCAAGGGAAGAAGGGTTTGATTGCTCTTTAAGCTTCCAGTAAGCTCACAGAAATGTAATAACATCTTACACTCTTGGATGACACAGGCTTGGAAGGGCTGCCAGTTTTGTACTGTAAGAAACTTGGTTGCTAAAACAGTACATGTAAAATCCTGGTCTAAAACAGCTTAATTACTGGAACAAGCACTGCATACCATTTCAAGATCTGAAAATGTATGCTAGGAAGCAAAATAAACATATTTATAAATAGCACAGCCCTGATTTATAAAGGGACAACTCCATTGGTAACATTTTTATTATTTAAATCTATGTTTTCACCATGTTTACAAAAAATAAGAGAACCCTTTCAGTGCATAATCAGTTCTTCCAAAATACCTTTCCAGCGAAGTTCTTCAGCATAGTTTCCAACAGGAATACAGCTGTAGATGGCACATGCTCTCATAAAGGCAGGCAGTCAAGGGAAGGTGAAATGTCTTCATTCCGTCCCAAGTATGAAGGAGATTAGTTCTCCATTAATGCCTGAAAGTTCTGTTGTTAAGTTTTGGTGGTAGATAGAATACTACTGCAGTCCCAGTTCGTGCCATCTGCTGCTACTTTCTTTCTCAAGGCTACCACTCCGATTCTCTCTCCCTTACCTATTTCTGCCTGCAGAGGAGCAGTAGTAACCTTCAGGTACATTCTACTGAGAGGACCATCAAGGGGGGAAAAGAAAGGTAATCAGGCTCTGTAATGTCCCTCTGTCCCCAGTCTGTACTGCAGAGGGAAAGAGAGCTGGCTTTCTTAGTCAAGGACAAATGAGTTCTTACTCGAAATTACCGATCAGCTTATCATACAGTATTTATACATTACTTATTAGAAGCAAGGTAAGACTGCCTCTGCTGCTACAGGCCAAAAGTCTGCGTGACACTATCTAGCTTGCTACCAGGATGGCAAGGCTAGCAAAGGTATTACCACTTACTCCTCAAACCAAACACTCACGGCATTTTAGATGCTTTGTTCCCTCTTTTGGACAGGCCTGTGTGTTTCCTTTGCGTGTAACATACATGTAAGTGCATGCTCAGTTAGTGTTAATTACATGCATATCAGTTGGATGTGACTGAAAGATACCTACAAATACATTTTTCCCTTGCCTGATGCCCATTTTAAGGTATTTTGCCAAAACATGCCCAGTTCTGTATGAAAACATAGCTTGACAAATGCTTTATCATTGAAATCCTACAAGCTATGAAGGAAAATATTTGCTAACCACACCTGGCTTAGGAAGTCGAGCACAGAAACAACACTTGCAGGCTGCGATGACTTTAGTGCTGTGTTGGTGTCCACTTGCTCTGTTCTTACTCCTGGCTAGGGATGTGCTCATGGTCACCAGTGGGGAGAGCGGGCTGGAGAGCTGGCACTGTGGTCCAGCATCAGAGCTGCTGTGCTCTTACAGCTGCACCTTCTGTGCTTCACCAGTTCCGTTTACGTTGCAATACTCATTAAATCTCTCTTGGCACGCTGTCAGAAGCTTTGTTGGATTTTGTCAAAGCAGTGTAAACAATAGGAATAGTTAAAACACAAAGGAGTGATCCCATGACTTACGTACAATGTCCACTACTATAAAAAGTATATATTTTTTCCTTAGAGCTCAATAAATATCTTTACTAAGCTGCAATGTCTTAGCAAAACAAGTTTGCTTTTGTGTTATATTAAAAATGTTTTTTCCTGATCTCGACATTTTAGCAAACTATTGACCTCAGCAGAATGAACCAAAATCTGAATGTTTGCCTATACTGAAGTTTGCCCTCAATTTTACAGGACAAACTTAGAAATGGTGCTCTGAAAGGAAAAAAGGAACCATTTGATTAATATTAGTAACTGTACAAAGGACAGGCATTTCCATTGTGTGTTACAACCTCTCAAGAAATTTTTCTGCAACTGAAAGCACTGTTTCAAAATCCCCAGATAAGTCAGAGGTACAGATTCTCAGGAGAGCAATCCAAGAGAGAAGCATGTGAACACTTTACATACAGCGTTGAAATAGGCTAAGAAGGATTTTTAACTTCCTACTCCCTTTTTTCCAAAAGTATTTCTATGTAAAAAAAACTTCCAAGTTTCCAGGCATTAAAAGCAAACCTTTTACCCTCTGACATCAGCAGGCAGAATAGTTTTATGGAGCAGCACCAGCCCCTCAGCTTTACTTCCTGTAATGCAACATAAATGCGTCCCTCCCGATACCCAGCACAGACCATACGTACGCGTAAACAGAGCCATGAAAGAGCTGTGCACTGACTGTTTTCCTGAGTTTTCCATAATGATCTACAGTGAAATCCTGGCATTATTCAAGTCAGGACTATACTGTTCGCTTTGTTCCACCATTCTTAACACAGGCATAATTATTTCATACTCTTGGGAATATTTTGCTCGACAACCTTTATAAAAAAAGGAACTAAGCTCTGCAGCTCTTTAACTGAGCATTTACATTCCTGCTTTTTCTTTTTTCAGTGTTTTAGAATTTAAGAATAGTGGATGAGCCCTTAATGTGAAAGCAGGAAAAAAAACAGAGAGAGAAGCCAGTAATTCTTCCAAAACTGTATTTTCTACAACTGTAAAAGGAAAAAATTTGGAATTCTCGAACCAGTTTCACAAACATATGCACCTTCAAAAAGATTCCACAGCTTACAGAGGTAATTAAATATGTTTTGCAAGAGATTCTTCTTTCTAAACTACTTACCTTTTTTACTGTTAAACCAGTATCTACTGAAGCTTTGCAAGAGGAGGAAACGATGGTAATTAGTGCGTTCAAGTAACTACTCTTCTGTGTTGGAGAAAAAGAACTATGGAGACCTGTGAAGAATGTACAGGCTTTCTATTGAAAGAGTACACCCCATAAATATTTATAACAGTCTTTGGCAATATGCTAATCCAAGGCAAGTAATTTTCCCTCTCTCAGAAAGAATCATGAAAAAACAATTAAGGTGATTTAATTACTGCCATGCGCAGACAGCAGATTTTGAACTCTTGACAGATGAACATTCATCACAGTGCCATGTTATCCTAACCCCATAACACAAGACTCTGAACAGAATGGACAATTAAACCCTGATCATTTCCCTTACCTTCCTGCAGTACTTTGGGCTGGATCCAAATCCCAGAGAAGCCAATGGGAGCAGAAGCCAGACTTTCCAAGTACTGACTGAAAGCTCCAATTTTAAATAAAACAGAAGTAGTTTTCATGCAAGCTTACAGATCTTCATGACACCAAAGTAAATTTAGCTTCACAGTCCTTTTCTGAATCATTTAAATCTGAATTTAAAAGTAAAAAATTGCTTAAGGAAGATTTAACTCTGATGTCCTTCACAGTTAGCCCTATAGAGTTTCAACTATATTAAACTTTTTTCATTTATATACACCTATAAAACCATTTGGCACCTATTCCTGCCCTGAGTCCTTAATCCACAGTGGGGGAACAGAAATCTGCATAAAATAAAAATCTTTGGAGCTGGATTTTTTCCAAAAGTGCAATAAATCTTCAATTTCTTATTTAAGTTAGGGGAGGGAGCGTGTTTATGAGCACATCCTGCAAAAGTTATGCTTTGAATCTTTATGAAATACAGTAACAGTAATGCAACCAAACGGGAAGAGTGCTTCATGTAACATTTTACTCTATTGGCCTTCAGATTTTAATAGAAATTAAAACTACTTCATTTTGATTATATTCCTTTGAGAATAATGTTGCAATTATGCCATGTGTCTCAACCTATGACCAGGAGCAGCAGCCCTGGGTTTTGCTGATGTGGGCTTGCAAGCCCTCAGTACACACAAGGTCCAGTTGGATTTTTACAACTGCTGCCCTGTGTGATCTTTGATAAAGCCTTGCATTTCCACAGCCCTCAGTAACCTCAGCTGTGAAAATACAGACAACTGTGAGTAGGCTGTCTTTGAACCCTGCTTTGGAAATCTGTGCTTCCATAAAATCTTAAAAGCACAGAAATGTACTGTCTATTAAAAAGTGAGTATGTCTGATTCCCATCTAGAGGTTTCCTCTTCCTTTCACAAAAAGTAGTTCTTAATAACAAATAAAAGCACTTTTCCAGGTATCAAAGCACAGAAAGTTGTGCTTTAATTAACACAATTGGCAGGATTTTTGACTGGCACTGATTTTCTGAAGCACTCAGAATATTTTACTGTCTAGCCTCAGCAAGTACTTCCTTGTATTTCGAATTTCACACAGCTGAAAAGCACACAGAAATGTTACGTGTTCTGGATGTCCATGTTTATGGTAGACCAAAGAACGTTTCCAGCCCTCTATCAATAGGCATAGCTAGCCAAGATTCTTCATGCTACCACCTCTGCCCGAACACAGCCATCAGCATATGGCTGCTCCTTTAAATTCTGTTGAGGAGACATCCCTCCCCTCCTTTTTCTGGCAATGTTTCCTTCTTCTCTGAAGCAACTAATAAACAAAGCACGGAACCAGGAATGGGCTCCAGAAATCCCAAATATTACACTGTACTTAAATGAAGGATCAATCTTGACACTGAGGATTACACATTGGCTTAAGAGCACACTATTTCATTGATGCAGCAATCTGAAGAAAGGCTAATTCATACCAGGTTATGCCGTGTAACATCCTGTGATCCTGTAATGCATGACATATTTAAAAGAAACTTCTGTAGGGAAGTAGTAGAGTTCACTATTCTCCCTTAAAACCTTTTTGGAGAGAATTCACATGTTACTCGGAGGACAACAGTACGAACTTCTGTTTGCCTGCAGAGAGTTTTCCCTCTGTGCCTTGTCAAGGCAACTGATACAGTCTGATAGCAGAATGGTTTCTGAAGGAATTAAACATCTCCGTGCCTCTGGCTGTATTCTCACTCCGTGGCTTATATACAGGCTTTTCTGGGAGGAGGGAGGACAGGCTGTGTTTCAGCAGCAGTGTGCATGTGAGCAGAACTGCAGGACCTTTAGTCTGAAGCTCCCTCTGCTTCACATCTTTCCCCCAACAGACTCCCTGCTTTTAGCTCTGGGTCTGTTCCAGCTATGTCAAAAGGCAGGTTAGCTGTAGGCTTGAAAATATTCTCAAGTACGGGGAATTTTATAAAGAAGCTATTTTTTCTAATGTTCTCATAATGGAATTTAAGATGTTTCACATCATCAGAGGAAATGAAGACCTGAGAAATCTCGCAGTATGCTCTGTTTCAAAAAAGGAAAATGACATTCTAAGGTCTAAGGTCTTACTGAAGACCATACATCCATGTCAGGGTGTTTTCTGCATTCTGGCAATGTCTTATCTATTCTTTCATTACCAAAAAATAGCCCATATTTTGAGATACTGTATCAAAAGAAAACAAGCAGAGTCAAACTTGCAGAACAGCCAGAACAAAACTTGAGTGAAACCTACGTATTTTCCACCCATGCTAGTAAAACTTTCTCACACCACAGCTCTGCTCAAGATGCCTGTCACAAGGGGCTGTCACGGACTGAGGGTGATTTGCCTCATGGCTCTGGCAGGACACCAGTCATTTTCAGCTACAGCGCTATATGCTGCTTAGGGACGGGATTGTCCCTGGTCAGGACATGCACACGACAGGGTGGGGACACAACCAGGCTGCAAAACTCTCAAGTTTCCTACCAAGTTATGTTTTGCTAAATAGGAAAAAAAAAAAAAAAAAAAAAAAAAAAAAAAAAAAAAAAAAAAAAGTGTAATGGTAAGCTTTATGGCTTTTTTTAAATCTTTTTTTTTATTCTTACAAACCCATTTGCATTGGTAGTTTTTGCTTAATTTCAAGAGTTGGGACACCAGTAGTAGTCAACCTCTAGGCTTGCAGTGCGAGAGTGAAGACTATAAAATCAATTCAAGTGTCCAGGGCCATAATGTCCAGCTGTGTGCACAACAAAGTCCTTTCCCAGCAACATACAAATACAGAAAAATACGTAGCAAAAAAGCTGAATAAATTATAAATACTTGAGAAATGTGGTGCAAAATGTAGCGTAAGGAGAGCTGAACTAAGGCACTTGTTTCCGTTTGTTACTGCGGACACCCTCTCTGTATCGCATTGTTACTCCTCGGTGAGAAGGGTCATCCAAACGAGTAACTACTCCCCAAATCTGAAAATACAGAACCGTGTACGAGACGGACACCACCTTGTACTTGACAGCGCATGACTCAAAGGTGTTACCAAAGTTCTCCTGATAAACACAGCATCAGCAAGTATTTTAACTCCTCCTTCGTCCCGGTTTTAGACTTGTCAGTTGTGTGAAAAGAAGTCACCAGTCTATTTTAAGCAAAAACATTTCTGCAGAAGTCCCTGTTGGCTGCTATTAGCCAGATGGGATCCACACGTGAGCCTGGGGAGCGGTATCAAAGTGTGTTGAACGACAAAAACCAGAGCAGCCCAGTCCAGCCCCAGATCCAGCCCCAAAACAGAGTGCCTGCTGTTCAGAGCCGCCGCAGCCATGGCAAAGGTGGGACGGGCACGCAAGCCTGTCACGAGTTTGACAGGTGCTCGAAACAGTGAATCGTATTGTTATGGAGTCCATTGAACTAAAAGAAAATAACAAAAAAAGGACAAAACACACCACTGCTGTCGCAGTGCTGTCTTTCAAATGGATCTGAGAACGAGAAAACTGGGATCCTAAGTTAAATCAGTAGCGATCACGCCACCAAGTTTTCACACGAGTGCTCTTGACTAATCGGGTAAGTGGAGCCAAGCCCAAATCAAGACCTCAAAATTTCACTTCAAGAGGGGAAAAGCAAAGTGCACGCTACTCAGTCTCCTTGCTCTCTCTAAAAAAGTTTTTAAAAAAAGAAAAATACAAAAACCAAAAAGGAGAACAATTCCACAAGCCACAGCAATGCGAGCCTACGCACATCCACGTTCCGCTGGCAGAAACTGAAGCGCCTGCTTAAAAACCACCAGACTCGGGGCAGTGTCCGGGACGGGGCCCTCGGCGCGCCGGCTGTCTCCCTCCCGAGCCGGGCCTCTCTCCGGGCGCGGGGTGCGGCCCCTGCCCGGCCGGCTCCCCCGGGCTCCGCTCGCCCGGGCGGCGTCAGTAGCGGGGGGCGGCGGGGC